>PVJA010017182.1:0-42090 GCA_004027025.1 Myocastor coypus | reverse complement strand
GGGGAGCGGGGAAAGGGAAGGCGGGCCAGGGATCTTGACCCAGTGGTGCGGTTTGGGTCTGGGTTGGAACAGGAAGTTAGTCGCGGGAATGCAGAGGCAGGGCAGAGGGGCGTAGGGAGGTTACCCGCGGCGGGCGCGCGGGCTCGACTACCAGCGGTGCGGTTTGGGTCTGGGCTCGAACAGGAAGTTCAGGACTAGTTATATATATAATCCAATGTTTCATAATTGCAGTGAGTTACCGGTGAAACTGGCAATGTCGAAGGCTGTTGATTTAAGCCTCTTACAGCTCATCATACTAATCTAGCTCTGCGTTTTATGCCTCATAATTAAGCTTTTCTGTTGGGTGATCAAGTGCAAGCCAAAGCAAGACCTGTCTAACAAAACTTTCATCATTTGTACTTTCCAGGGTCAAATCTCCTCAGGATTCACTTTGGAACCATGTGCAGTGCTTTGTAGAACTGTTGTCAGTGTCAGCCAGTGGGATGAATCATGGCCAATGCTTGACCAATTTACCATTGATTCCAAATGCAGTGTTTTATGTCTTTGCCCATGTTCCAATAGATAGTACAATGTAATTGTGGTACTTAGAGCCTTCACTTAAACTATAGCTCTTTGAGTTCCCATTATGTGTATGTTTGTTATTGTGGTGCTAAGGGTTGAATGTAGGGCTTTGCTTATGCTAGACAAGTGCTATACCACTGAGCTACATCTCCAGACCAAGTGGTGTGTAAACAAAAGGACCATAGAGACGTGGTGTTTGCTGACTGTACATGTATTCTCATATAGACAGAAACAAAAGTGATTGCCTTTTTTTTTAAATTCAAGTCCAAATTTAAAACATACGTCAGTTGCTCTTTATTCTCAACTCTCAGTTTACACACACACACACACACACACACATATATACTCCAATTATATATTATTATAAAGTATTTGTAAAGACTTTGTGAAAATTTTTAAATTTTTCTAAAGATAATTATTTGGAAACATTATTGGTTAAATACAGGTTGTGTTTCAAGGTGAAACAGCTTAAGGCTGCATTAAGATTATTTAGGCTAAGGAGGTGCAGTAGTCAGGACATTGAGCATTCCCTGATATATGTGAGTCAGAGACTCAGTCCCATGGCAGTGCTATTGGGAAGTGTGCTACACCTTTAGAAGATGGGCCCTGAGGTCATTGGAGGCCGACCCTGAAGGGGACCTTGGAGCCCTAGTCCTTGCTCCATTGTTTGCTTCCTGACCATGAGGCAGTTGACTCTACCACTTACTCCCCTGTTGCCATCCAGAGGCCCCTCCTGAGACCCAAGCTTGGGTTAAAACCTCCAAAGCTATGAGCCAAAGTAAACTTTATATCTTTAGATTTCACTAAAGTTTTACACTCTTAGTTTTCTGTTATAATGACAGAAAGCTGACTGACGTGCTTGTTTTAGTACGTTAGCTCTTAGTGTGCTCTTTTGGGGAAGCATTACTACAGATTACTTTTTAAAAACTTAGCACATCCATTATGTTCTTATTTCAGTTTATTTGAAGCAAAGGTCATACAAAACAAATATCCCTTGTTCGCCTTATTCATTTTTGTGACTTATATCTACATGTCCCTCCTAAATCTTATGTACTCATAGCTTGGCATTCTGGGAGTGGCTGAATCATGGGTGTGTGACTGAATTAATCTGCTGATTGGTTTAGTGTAGCTCTCAGTGTGGGTGATAGATTTACTGAAAAAGAAAGGTATCGGTGTGTAGGTGGTACTAAGCAATAGGCTTATTAGCATGGACAGAATAAAAGAAAGAAGGAAGGCTTGAGGCATCCTGTCTGCCCTGCCGTGGGCTGTTTCCTTGTACCTCTGCTATAATGCCCTGTCTTCAGCCAACTATGTACTGAACCTCTGCAAACTGTGATCCAAAATAAACCTTTCCTCCTTTAAGTTCTGGCTGCTGATATTTTCTTTCAGCAATGAGAAAATTGTCAAGACATTTGTGATATGTGGACAATTAAGCTGATCCTCATCACTTTTTTCAATGATGAAATTGTTTTTCCAATTTCATCATCCTCTAAGACACTAGAACTGAGATGAATTTTATTATCCAGTCTCTTCGCTACCACCCCCACATTTAGTAGAAGAAAGACCTGGTGCCACAGAAATTAGAGGACTGGCTTATAGTTATACCCTCCCTGGCAACTAAGTTCTGAGATTCCCTTGTGCCCCACCTCTCTCCCTGGCCTGAATTACTTCTCTTTGCTTTAGCCACACACACCCCAAGCTGTCACCAAGTCTTATTCAACCTTCTTTGAAATGATTCTTGGTTTTCTGCCTTCCCATTTCTTTGTGTTTACACCTCACAGTTGAAGAGGCCCAAAAAAAAAAAAAAAAAAAAAAAACTGGGTCTCTGAGGCACCCATTAGTGATTAACTTGCTGTAACCATTGCAGTTGGTGTGTCGGTTCTCTTCTGTGAAGCTGCTAGGAGCTCCCTGCAGGAGCACATATCAACAGTCCTACTCCTGGGGTAGTGTTCAATAGCTCATTTCCTCTGTTGATGCACTGTAGGTGCCCGTTCTGCTTTCCTTCCACCAGCCCCAAATGCCCAAGGCCTTCTGTGGCCTTTGTCTACCAGCCCAATATTTTTTTGGCCTTTGGATTGCTATGGTTCCCTGCTGTAGGTTCTTGGTGTCTTCACAAATCTCTGTTCTTCTAGACTACATCCAGATCCCACCCACCTTCCTGATGTTTTTACTGATTACTCTGGTGATTAACCAATGTTTTCCTTTGTTCTCAGACTCTTATTATGCTTTGCCATGTAGCTGTAGACACATGAGCCTCTTTTACATGTTCTCTGGTTTTTCCTTCAAACTGCACTATCGTCTCAGAGATAGACCAACAGACAGACAGGCAGGCAGGCAGGCAGGCAGACAGGCAGGAAGACAGGCAGGCAGGCAGGAAGGCAGGAAGGCAGGAAGGCAGGAAGGCAGGTTTGTTTTCACTATGCTGGGAATCATACCTTCATACTAACAACCAGCTATACAGTATTTAATGCTCTTTAAACATAGTGCCTATGCTTAGATTTTCTCATTTGTTCCATTTCTATCACGCCTTATAAGTAGTTGGTAATTACTCCTTACTAGAAGTTTACTGAGCTTTGAAAGATGCCATCAAGAGCTACAAGCAGCACAGACATTTTAAACATTGTAGGTTGGATTAGGTTCAACTAGTGGTGTCTCTGCACAGTGTGTTGTTGCCCTCCAGATGCAGAGGGGACGGGATGCTGTGGTGTTGGTGATTTCCAAGGGGACCTATCTGGGTTATATGGACTGGTGTGTGAACCCCGACTGGTGGCAGAATTCCTCCTAAGAATGCATTCCAGCTCTAGGCTCTTCCTGCAGGTGATGGTCACTTAAGATCCCGCGCCTCCTCCTCTTTCTCCTCTGCACACTAGGGGGAGTGTGAACAGGCCTGGCCTCTCCTCCAGCTCACCCTAAGGCCAGCAATGGCTCTGGGGCCCTCCCTTCTGCAATATCAGTGTGGTGTTATGAGTTCAGTCTGATCTTGTATATTTTTTTTAGAACTCTGTAGTTACTTTACCTTCCCCCCAAAGTGAGAATATCTAATACATTCTCAGCATTTGCAAAAGGCTTGTATGTTACATAGAGAAGACTCACTGGCTTTCTGAAGTTCTGGTGCCCCTTTTCGTGCCTGCCTGACTGTCATTTCCAAGCTGAGGCAACTGTGAGTGTTGGTACTTTGGACTGTGCTTTCCCCAGGGCACAAGCTCCATGAGCGCCTCTGCCAAGGGCTAATAAACTTGGAGTTATTTTTTCTTTAATGCCAGCAGGACTAATTTCACCAGTACAAAATGGTTTGGCCTTTCTCCCTCATTGGCACCAAAGAGAATTGGCAGAGACCCAGCTGAAGGTGGGGCTGACAGGCTCTGGCTGGGAAGGGTGCCTGGCGCCTCTGGGCTATTATGCCCACATTCATCTCCTGTTCTGCTCTGTTCACTTCCCACCCAGGACACTGCCAGACCCTCCTAGAGACCCTGCTCTGCAACGCACACCCTGAAAGTCCACTCTCCTTCGTGTGAAGAGTGGCCCACCCACAGTCAATACTGACATTTTATAATCTTTTTAGGTGGATGGAAGTCTGCTTAGTTGAAGAACTGCCACCAACCACTGAACTGGAAGAAGGGCTCCGGAATGGAGTTTACCTTGCGAAGTTAGCCAAGTTCTTTGCCCCGAAAATGGTATCAGAGAAAAAGATCTATGATGTGGAACAAACACGCTATAAGGTAACCAAGATCTAATTGGTTCTGGCTTCTAGCAAAAACCAAAACTTAGTTATTTCATTTCCTTCCCCTATTTAAACTGCCGTTTCTATAAAGCATAGGAGTGGGGATGCTTTGGAGCCTGTTAATAATCACTCCTGAGGCAACAGCAATTTTCCAAGAGTGAAGTATTTCTCTTTTCAGGCAGACGTTAAGCGACCTCTGATATTTGGGCCTCTCGATGCCTGCCCTATTATTTCTTCAAGAAGGTCATTTGTGACTTTCTACATGCCAGTAAATGTTGAAGAGGGAGCATTATACCTCCTTTCCTTATCACCAACACATTTGTTATTCCCCAAGTTCTCATCAAAGAATAAAATAGCCAGCATGGGCTTGAACTTTTTGGTCCTAGATAATTAGAACCAATATGATAAAAAGAGAAGTAATGTCAGGTAATCAGGTAAGAATTCATTCTCACATATGTTTGAAATTAAATAAATAAAGCTAGCTTTCTTGCATTACTAGTCTTAGGACTTGTTTCATGACTAATTCGGGAAAGCTCAAAAGAAAAACAATTGTGTTAAACCCTTTGGAAAAAACAGCAGCAAAAAAAGAAAAAAACAAACAAATAATAACAACAAAATCTACCATTATTTAAATTGGGAAGGATCTGGGGATAGAAAACAGAATTATAATAAATGCCAAATGTTGAAGTATTTACAAATGAAATATTTTGTCATAATAATTGGAGCAAGGTCAAATAGATGGTTCAAAACTGACCATGACTCATCACTACCAAAGTTGGACAATGGCTGCCTACACATACTGCCTCATTATTCTTTAAAATTTTTTTCACTAAACAGTGAAACAAGAAAATATAAACACCAACTTAAAAAAAAGACTTACACATTAGCGATACATCTTCAAAAGGGAATTTAAAATGTGTAGTTTTCTATTCTGGAATATTTGGCCTCTTTCTGCTACAGGTCAAGCATTCTAAAGCTCTTTTGAAACTTAATTTTTTATTCTCTTCATGTATTTACTTTGTTTTGTGTTGTTGACCAGAGTCTTTCATTTGAAAGCCAGGTTACTGCTGAAATATATCTATAGCTCACATTTAGTTCTTTATATTCAATTTTTCAAGTATCCTTAAAAATTATTTCTCTTACCATTCACATTATTTATTTTAAAGTTGAATTGACAGAGTTGAGGAAAGTTGAACATGAAGTAGATGGAAAATACATTTTAGGCCATATATTTTAAAATTTATATATCATACTCAGATCAAATGTTCAAATAATCATTAAGGCTTCCAGTAGACAGGATCATGTGACAGATTCTTTTTGAGTCTGCCTTCATCATCTAGTCCAAATGTCCCCCCATACCTTTTGCTATCAGGTACTGGTTTCATAGAAGGCAACTTTTCCACAGATGGAGGATCTGTCTCTGTCTCTGTCTCTGTCTCTCTCCCTCTGTCTCTGTCTCTCTCTGTGTATGTCTGTCTCTCTGTCTCTGTCTCTCTCTCTTTCTCTGTCTCTCTGTGTCTGTCTCTCTCTCTCTCTTCCCCCCCTCCTATAAATGTTTGTGCACATAACACATAATCATTACATTCCCCAGTGCTACCCTCATTGCCTCAGCTTGACTGTCTGCCATCAGGCATTAGGTTATCTTAAGAAACATGCAGCCTACATCCTTCAGGTGTACCATTCACTACAGGATTTGTGCTGCTCTGAGAATCTAATGTCATGGAGGATCTGACTTGGAGTTGGAGCTCAGGTTACTAACAGACCAATCCTGATCAGTAGCCCAGGGGTTAGAGACCCTTGGTCTAGATGTACAAGTAATGATCCTAAGTCTGTGATTTGGAAAATGCCAGGAATAACTGTGTGTGTTTGATAAAGCAAGTTCAGGCTCAGGAAGGCATGTGTCTCACCCCACAGATGTATCTTCTATGGCTTTTCACAAGCTTTTAGTAAAACAATGACACAACTGGCTAAAATTAAATTTTTGAATTAACTTTTTGAGAACTATTTCTAGAAATTTACAGAAATGGGGGAGGGAAGACCTGTAACACCTCTGGGCCCTTACATATGCATGCATGTGCACACACACACACACACACACACACACACACACACACACACACACACAAAACCCATGTGTCCACATTTTATATTTTATATTTTATATTTTCTTGTTTTCTTTGTTCTCGTAATGGTAATTACTGAGAGCTAAAGCTATTAGTGCTAACATCCATGTGGATTTGATAGTGGGGTGTTGCTGAGCCATGCACCAGCTGCCCTCTGAGGAAAGTGGTGGAGATTTTCTTTTGGCTTTGTGGACAGTACACATCAAGTGGGAAGAAGAGCACTCACACACAGTGTGGCTGTCTCCTTCCGGATCAGCTCTGGACCTGCTTGGCCATTACCCCAAGGATACTTAAGACAAGTCCCTTCTTGGCCCAACATTGGACATCCTGCTATTTAAATGCATATCAACTTTGCTTTGGGATGGAGACAGGGAAATTATATTTTCAGTCCCTTATTATTGGACAAAATCTCTGCAGTTCTATGACATTCATGAGCAAAATGTCATGAAAGGGGGAAGTACTCCTTGTTGCTGGGCAGCTGGCAGTGCAGGATGATGCTGGGCTGGGGGCTTGGAGGGAAGCACAGTGGGAGGACAGGGAGATGTGGCCAGCTGTGGCGTGGGAGCCTTCCTGCTACTGAGCCACAGAAAAACACAGGGCAAACAGAGATCACTCTTCTGTGAAGACACTGGAGAACAGACCTTTGTCTTCTCTCTTATCAAGTCCCTGAAAGTTCCTTGTGTTAAAGACAGAAATTTGTAGTTAATCCTAAAATACAGGGCCTTTTTGTTTTTCATACAAAAATGAAAAAGAGACAAATAGTCATGAGTAGGTGACTCAGCTTCCCGCTCTTATGTTCCTCAGACTAGGACCATCATGGAACCCCTTCCAAGGGACACTAAATCAGGAAACTGAAGCAAAAATGCTATGGGAGGAGTGGGCACATACCAGCACAGACATCACCCTGTGGTTCTATCTCTAGGGACTGTGAGCTCAGCAGCAGGGGCTGCCTAGGCTGTGGCCATAAACCACAACCTCATGGTGGAAGAGGTGTCCCCAGGCCAAGGCTATGTGCCTGAGCCATGAGAGGCAGTGCTGACACTGGAACCCCTGACAGGTGCCAGCTGGGTGGTCAGCACATCCTTGTTAGCTCTTCTCCTTGCCTGCCAGCCAATCTTGAGCCTCCCCCCATTAATTCTGGATGGGAAAGATGTCTTGAGTGTTCAGATTAAGCCTTGCAATTATGAGGATTGCCTACACAGCCACCTCTGACCTCTACTGCAGTGACAGTTGCTACATAAGCATGGTGGCACCTGTCACTGTGTACCATGACACACTATGTCACCAGAGTGTGTTGTGAAGATAGTGTTGTCCTGAAGGCAGGTACCATACACTCCTTTTCTGCTCTGTCATCACTGTGTCCTGCAGGCTAAAAGTGAGTGGTGAATAGCTGTAATTTCCAGTAAGACAGAAGATCTGTTCCCTGTGCTGCATTTACTATGTATTCAAGGTGCTTAGAGTCTGGTGCTAATCCTCTAAGAGTAATGAAGTCAGACCTCCTGCAGGACCACCTGAAGGGCATGTGCAAAAATTGGACACCTGACCCCATCCCTGGCTGCTGAAGCAGCCAGAATCCCTTGGCCTATGACTCAGCAGGCAGAACTCTCACCACCTGTAGGAGAGTGCTAGATACCACCAAAGCTTGAGAACCACTACCGGAATAGACAGATGCACATTAATGTAATTGCTATGGCTTAGATCTGAAGTGCTCCCCAAATGTCTCAAGAGGCAGGTTGCCAGATGCCAACCTGGAAAGGTGTAGCTATGTCCTTGGCTCCTTCCATCTTCCTCAGTTTCCTGGCAGCCACGAGGTGAGCGCCTTTCTTCCACCAGACCCCTCTGCTGTGCTGTCCCTGTCTTACAACTCATGGACTGAAAACATGAGCTAAAATAAGCTTCCCTTTTTAGATGTGGGTATTGGCTATTCTGTCCCCGTGACTGCAAGCCAATACATAATGAATTGGAATGAAGTTATAGGGGCCAAAAGGTAACATATGTCAAGATAGAAATACATACAGATTGAATACCTTTAGTTTGAAAATCAGAAATACAAAATGTTCTGAAATCTGATTTTTTTTTTTCTTTTTGAGACAAGATCTCACTATGCAGTTCAGGCTGGCCTTGAACTCTTGGTGATCCTCCTGCCTCAGCCTCTGAAGCACTAGTATGTGCCACCATGCCTAGCCTTGAGGTCTGCACTTTTGAGAGCTGGCAGTGTTCAGTTGTAGCCAGGACCTACAATCAGTGCCTGAAGGCAGGATGTAAGCAGTGTGGGTAGACAGCAAGGGCCAAGGCTTAACGCTTTTGTGAGGAGAGGCTTCTTCTGCAGCTGGAAGAATGATAAGATTTTGGAGCACTTTTGATTTCAGTTTTTCTGGGTCAAGGATGCTCAACCAATGAAATGTGTACAAATATTTCGAAATCCAAGTACTGGGAAACACTTCTACATGTTGGATAAAGGACAGTGAGCCTGACCATGGTAGGATTCACTTATCTGTGAACACCTGTGCCAGACACCACTGCAGGTGCTAATGGCAGGAGATCCCTAAATTACAGTTCTGCTGGCTGGAGAGGTGG
The DNA here is from genome assembly GCA_004027025.1 of Myocastor coypus. NCBI lineage: Eukaryota > Metazoa > Chordata > Mammalia > Rodentia > Myocastoridae > Myocastor > Myocastor coypus. The sequence goes on along the minus strand of PVJA010017182.1, from coordinate 33,108 downwards.
TCTGTGGAATGAGCCATGACCTACAGTCCATGCATGCAAGAGGGATGGAGGTGGTTTGGGTGGACAGCAAGGGCCGAGGCTGAGAGCTGCCATGAGGGGAGGCCTCCTCTGCAGCTAGACGAGTGAGAAACCACCCCATGCAGCCAGGCCTGGAGAGTGGGAGGAACTTGGTGACAGACTCGATGAAGGAAGGAGCTTGACCACAACCATGGGCTGAGCAGCTGTGGTAAGGGCCAGCGTGGGAGATGAGGCTGGTAGGGAAGCTGAGATGCCACCATGCCTCAGAGGACGCATGATGCCATCCAAAATGTGGGGAAACCACTAATGGTGGCTTTGGTCATGGCATCACACTGTAGTCTGTGTGCTTTGTGGGAGCACTGCTGCTCTGTGGGTAGTGATGTAGCCTAGGGAGGGGCCGGAATCTGGGTGAGAGGCAAGCGGCTACACAGAGGGGCTCTGGGAATGGGTGGTGGCCATGGAGCGCAGGCTCTGATGGACAGGGAAAACGCCTGAGTGGGCGAGAGCTGGTGCCGAGGAGGCAGGGAGAGTTCCCTGGCCTATGTGCTTGGGGAGGAGTCATGGAAGCTCAGTGCAGTCAGAGTTGCTGCCGTGACTGAACGAGATAGATCTGGTGGTCTATAAAGAATGCTGATTGAGTTCATTCATTGCTCTGGAGGCTGGGAAGCCAAGAGTATGACTATGACCCTGGCACCTGTGAAGGCCTCCTTGCTACCTCCTGGTGTGGCAGAGGGTGTCACCCTGCAGAACAGCAGTTCACTTCCTCTTGATAGACAGCTGTTCAGCCCCATGGGGGCCTCAGCCCTATGATCTGGTCCTGGTCAGCTCCTCCTGAAGGCCCTGCTTTGGAATATTATTACCATTATCAGGATAGCACTACCTCAAAGTCCAACTGAACAGCTTCTTTCCCAAGGAGAGGGGCGTCATGATAGCAACTTCTGCCTTTGGCAGACACTGTGAGGACCAGACACAATGGTGCACATCTGGCACATGGTAGCCAGCACCCAGCTGAATGAGGTGTATACTCAGGAGTGAGGGAGACCAAGGCCCAAGAGGCTTCAGGGAGGGAAGAACCAGCAGAACTCTGGGGGCTACCCTCAGGTTCTGCGAAGGGCCAGCACTGGAGCTCAACGGCTCAGCAGATGTGTGCCCTCGTTGCCCCATCTAAAATGTGAGCATGTTGGGATAATCGCTGTAAGTTAGCTCACATTCCAGGAGGCTCTCAGAGGTAAGAGATAGCATCCTCACAGACTCATGAGGATCCTCATCACCAGCTAAATGAGGTGGATCATGCTTGCTGGTACTGAGAAAGCTCAGCCTTGGACAGTCTGCACGTACTTTCTACAAGAAGTTAAAAGCAAACAGGAATTTATATTTCCATATGAAATACAGATAAGTTAGGCAGATGGACAGAAGCACCCCTTAGCTACATGTGACTCTAGTCATACTATCTCATCTATCATTAATATGTAGAACTTTTTTAAAGTAGATTTGCTAAAATAATTATAATGACCTGATATTATTTTAAGTTTGTTTGGAAGACCATTTTCATTGTAGCTGAAGCCAATGAATAAACTCAAGATGTGATTGCTGTAAATAAACTCCCTGAAGTTTATTTCTTAAATATGCAAATGGGTTATATAGGCACCATGGGTCAGCAATTTTCCTTTTCTTTAATTTTTTTTATTTTTTAAAGAGAATACAAAATAATATTAAAACAAAAATTACAAGTGATACAGATTTTCACTTAACACAGTAATATGAATTTCACAGTATTGATTATAGTACATAGTGTTACATTCCAACCAGTTATTCATATTATCAAATATATGCATGCAAAATTCACAAGAGAAAGAAATACGTAAGAAGTTAAGAAGACAAAAAGGAGAAACATTTGAAAAAAAGGAGACAAAACAAATTAAGCATCATCTGCTCCTTTCCATAGACCCACAGAGATGCACAGTACAGTTGCCCAAACCATCCTGCTTACATATAGAGATATATCTTTTTGCCCTACTCCCTCTCCTGCCCTTCTCCTCAACTCAGTAACACTTTTCTTTTCGATAAGTTCATTCCCTTTTTAAATTTTTTTAAAATCTTTATTTATTTGGTACAGGGTCTTGCTACACAGCTCAGACGTAGTTACCCTCCTGTCTCAGCCTCCCCAGCATTGATATTACAGGCGTGCACCACCTCGCCCAGTTTCAATGGCTGCCACAGAATGCCTAGGGTTCTAGAGGGCTGACACAACATGCAGGGCCAGGTATTAAACCTGGGTCCTTGCACTTTCCCAGCAGGTGCTTGGACAACCAAGCTATCTCCCCAGCTCTAGCAGTTTTCAAATGAAGGATTTGAAATTGTTTCATTTGCTCTAGAAATGTGACTGAGATAGCTGCCCTTTCTTTGAGTGCTTCCTGTTTGAACCGCTATACCTTTTTTTGACCTAAAGTTTCAAGCTGGGCCCCATTGCACTATAATTAGAATAGCTAATGCTGGCTACATATTAAGTATACTTTGCAACTGTGTATTTTCTAGTTATTCGTAGTAGAATCCCTAAACTCAGAGAAGCCTTTTATGGCTGAGGATCCCAGGGTTAGTCGGATTCGTTATTTCCCTGAGATTACTTGTGTAATAAGACTAGGAAATAAACAGGGTGTCTTTGTTACACAGAGTGGGATTGATATAGCTCAGCAGTCTTAGATTACAGAGACCCACCTGTGCTCAAACAAAATTAGGCCTATTTTACACTTTTGGAGAGAAAAAATGCATAGCCATGAAGCTACTGGGAGATGTGAGGGGCTCAGCATGGATCTGGGCTTTTTGTAGGGTGATTATGGTAAGGCTTGAAGGGATATGGGGGCCTTTTGGGTATCATGAGGAAACAGACTAAGGTTGGTGTTGTGATCATTTTTATACAGGAGATAAGAAGATTGAATGGAGACTAGACTGTCATCAGTGAACAAACTGGAAATACTCAGATTAGTTGAAGACATTTGAGTTTTTGATAGCTTCTTGTTTTTTATTTTTTTATAATGGGGGCTGAACCCAGGGCCTCACCTTGCTAGGCAAGGTGTGCTAATAGTGAGTTACAACCTCAACCCTTTCTAAAATTGCATTTTGAGACAGGGTCTCACTAAATTGCCTCAGCTTGACTTGAACTTTTGAGTTTCCTGCCTAAACCTCTCAAGTTGGTGGGATTTACAACCATGTGCCATTTTTCCTAATGACACTTATTTTTTGCTGTTTATTTTCATGTATGTGCATATTGTGATCATACCCATGTCCCCAGTATACCCTCCCATACATCCCCAGGCCCTTACTCCCTGCCTCTTAGCCAGTTATAGTGTCCTTCTACTTTCATGGCATCTTATTTATTTATTTATTTATTTATTTATTTATTTATTTTGTGGGACCAGAGTTTGAACTCATGATTTACTGTTTTGGCTACGGTGCATTACATCACAATAAGCATGGGTATGCAGGTAGCCCTATAGTTGGATGATTTTAATTCATCTGGATATATACCAAGCAGTGGCATAGTCAGGTCATATGGCAGTTATATTTGTACTTTTTGTGGGGAACCTCTATGCTGATTGCATAGCAGCAGTACTAATTTATATCCTTACCAGCAGTGTAGAAGTTTCCTTCACTACCCAACCAGCATCCTCACCTGGACTTCTTGGCTTTTATATTTGTGATGAGAGCCAGTCTGAATGTGGGGAGACGGAATCTCAATGTAGTTTTCATTTCGGTTTCCTGAAGAGTTCAGTTCATTTGCCTGATCAGTAATTAGACTATTAATTTTTTTCACTTTTTTTTTTTTTGTCTTTTCGAGACAGGGTCTCACTATGCCTGTTTTTTGTTTTTGTTTTTGTTTTTGTTTTTGTTTCTGTTTGTTTGTTTGTTTTATTGTTTTTTGTTCTTTTTTTTTTTTTTTTTTTTTTTTTTTTTTTTTTTTTTTTTTTTTTTTTTTTTTTTTTTTTTTTTTTTTTTTTTTTTTTTTTTTGTCTTTTTGAAACAGGGATTTTTTTTTTTCAACAGGAAAAATTGAAATAGAAAACTGTTATGTTTATGTCTAGCTGTCCCCCCAAAGTTTCATGCAATTATAGGGTGGGAACTTCTACAGTTTGAGACTTGATCCATGATTCACTGGGATTATGTGTTTTAGTACTGATAAGATTATGGGTCTAAGTACTGCTGGGAATTATAGGTGTGGCCTGAGGTGGATAGGCTAAGGCAGAGAGCCTGATGTAATTTAAAGAGAGACAGAGAGATAAACTAGCACTGTTGCGCTCTGCTCCACTGGTTGTTGCCTCTGTCACCATTGTTGCTGTTCCATCGTCATGAACTGCTGCTCTCTGCCATGTGCCACTCACTCAGCCTTGGAGTCAGCCAAATATGGACTGAAACCTCTGATAACTGTGAGCTAAATAAACCCTTCCTTCCTTCATTTTGGGTGTTGGGTATTTGTCCCAGCAATGAAAGAAAAGTAACTAGGACAGAATTTGGCACCAGAAAAGTGGGATCTTTGCTGTGACTGACCTGACCATGTGTATTACAAGCTTTTGGGAATGGCTTAAGGGAAGAGATAGGAAAGGTTCAGAGATGTCAGCTACAAGCAAAGCACTGGAACAGCTTCAACTGTTCTGTTTGGGAGATTCTGGTCAGAGTTCAGACCAGAAGACTGGCTTGAAGCGTAGGTATAAAGAATGGCTTATGAGGGGCCCAGCAGGATGGCTCAGTGGTCTAAAGCACCTGCTTAGGAAACCTTAGGCAGCTGTAGGGACCGCGGTTTGATCCCCGGCACCACATGCTGCGCCAGCCCTGCCCTCGGGGCGGGCTGAGCCAGCCATAAAAATGAGGGAATAAACAAACAAAGGTTCTGAAACAAGAAAAAAAATAAAACATTAAAAAAAAAAAAAAAAAAAAAAAAGAAGAAGAATGGCTTATGAGCAGAGATAGGAAATGCTTGGAGAGGTCCCCTACTTGTGAAGAGCTAGAAAAGTTTTGACCGTTCTGCAGAGGAGATTCTAGTCAGACCTGAGACCAGAAGACTGATAGAAGACCTGCCTGTTAAGACCAGGTTGAGGAGGTTTCTGCTGGGGAAAAGGATAACATTGGTCACTGGACTCCAGATGATTTGTGCTATGGATTGGCTGAAAGTCTGTCAGAATTTTGCTCATGCCCAGAGACTGCCCAAGACTGAGATTAAGCACAGCAGACTTATTAATCTTTCAAGAGATATATTGAAGCAGCAAACTACTGGGGCAGTGGCATGGTTGTTATTGGTGGCTTTTAGACAGATTTATGTTGAAAATCAGGAGGAAAAATCCAAACAGGATGATTTAAAATATTGAGTTTGGCCAGGAAGGAAGCACCAGGAGAGCTGTGAACTGCAAAGGCAGAGCTACAAGGATCACCATTGCTAGGAAGGAACCAAAGAATCAAAAGGATGAGGTGGCAGCTCTCCACTCTTTGCACCCTCAAAATTGCAAAGGAGAGAGGCTTTGCCTTGAGAAGAAAGCCACAGAGACCCAAGTACCAGAATGGCAGCAGCGGCCAAACCAGATTCCAAAATGGTGCCGGCATGGAGAATTTGTTCCTTGGAATCAAGGTCAGAGTGTTCATCAGTCCAGGCACTAGACCCCTACAACCAAGAGAGAAAGAAGCCTGGCTACTGCTCCAGATGGCAGCAGACCTTGGTATCATCCATGTGGCAGTTGTTTTAGGCACATTGAGAATGCAGGAGTTCTGAGGTTAAGAAGGTTTCCACCTAGATTGCAGAAGGCCTGGGAAGCCAGGCAGTATGCCCCTGAGAGGGTAGTGTGTAAAGCTATTTGTGAGAAGCCTGTTCAGTGGAAACCCCAGAAATTTAGAAACCCAAGAACATGGATCGTGCAAAGAAGGAGCAAAGCCAGCCTAAGAGAGAAGCCATGGAAACTACCACCAAGAGTGCTGTAGGGGCAGAGCTGTGTAAGGCCTTTGGAGCCCACAACTCAGTGCAGACTGCTTAGGATGTTCCCCCTGGAACTATAGGATTTAATGTTTGCCCTGCTGGATTTTTGACTTGTGTTGGTACCCTGTTGTTTGCAGCTTTTGGAGTGCTAATGTTTATCTTATGCCTTTGGATGTTGGATATGTTTAACTTTTCTATTGTACAGGAACTCTCAATTGAGAGTTTGCCTTGGATGTTGGAGGAGAATTGGGACTTTGACTTTTCAGCAATGCTGTAACTTTTGGGACTTTGGCAACTCTTCCAGATGGACTAAATTGTATTTTGCACAAAGGGATGTACATGAGACTTTGGGGGCCCAGGGGTGGAATGTTATGGTTTGTGTCCAGTTGTCCCCCCTAAGCCTCATGCAATCATGGGGTGGGGACTTATAGAGTTTGAGAGTTGATCTATGATCCACTGGAATTAATGTGTTTTAGTACTGATGAGATTATGGGTCTGAGCACTACTCGGAATTATAGGTGTGACCTAAGGCAGATAGGTTAAGGCAGAGAGCCTGATGTAATTTACCCGGGGAACTCTGACATGGCAATTGAGACTGGGCATAATGGTGCATTCCTGTAGTTCCAGCTCTTGGGAGACTGTGAACAGGTGAGTTTACAAGTCTGATCTAGTAGAAATCCTGAACACCCTGTAGACCCTTCCTTAATACATATATATATATATATATATATATATATATATATATATATATTAGTATAAACCTTTCTTCTTCTCAATCAACTAAGAGAAAATAGCTGTATATCTATTTATATATATATATGTATATATATGTTTATGTATATACATATACACATATATGTGTGTGTCTATGTGTTTGTGTGTATGTAACAAAATAGTCCTTTATTTACATCCCCCTTTTTTGTTTTGTTTTGTCAGAAATAGGTGTTTCATTGCAGTTAGAGAAGCTATATTTAGAGAAGATTTTAAAGGTCCTTTTCATACTTGATGTTGGTCCAAAGTTTGTAGGTACTCGAATTCAGCAAATTCACCCAACATAGTCCAACAGTTCATAATAGTAGAGAGTTATCAGCACAAGTGGCAATTGTATTAATTATTGTAACTGCCCTACTAACCTGTTTTGAAACTATTTCATTGCTATTTTATCTCTTGCCTCATAAATGAATTTAAAAATTAAAAAAATATTTCAATGGAGAGTCACACAAAGTATCCAATGAATGTACACAAGGCTAAATTGTATTAAAGCCTATGCATATTTCCCCCCCCCCCCAAAAAAAAAGAGAGACAGAGAGACAGACTCACGCTGTTGTCCTCTGCTTCCCTGGTTGTTTTGTTGCCTCTGTCACCATTGTTGGTGTTCCACTGCCGTGAGCTGCTGCTCTCTGCCATGTGCCACTCAGCCTTGGAGCCAGCCGAATATAGACTGAAACTTCTGGTAACTGTGAGCTAAATAAACCCTTCCTTCCTTTATTTTGGGTGTCAGGTATTTGTCCCAGCAATGAGAGAAAAAGTAACTAAGACAACTTATAGAAATTGTTTTATTTTTCATCAGCCTCATTCCAATTTTGCTTAAGTATCAGAATAACAACTCAAGACCACTTGGTGGTGGTTCCTACCCACACAGTGGCCCATATGGTGGGGGCTGCAGACCAGTGTTCTGTGGCCACCTGAGAACTGCAGTCTTTAGTAAGGAACTGCTACATGGGCACAGAGGGCACCTGCATGCCTTCGGACCAGTCTGCTCAGGCTGAACAGAAATGAATTCTGGAACTGGTGCAGTCCATTCACCCTGAAAGTCCTCCTTGGTCACAGCCTTTTCAGCAGCAGCCTGCTCTTTTCAATATCCTCAGGATCCTGGTAGAAGGAGAGATCAGGCATGACTTCCCATGGGTATTCACGGGAAATGGTGCCACGCATGCACAGCACTTCCCAGGCCAGCATCCACCACATCAGACCCACAGAATGAGCTCCCTTACTGTTGCACAGGATAGCAATGTCCACATAGTATAGAGGAGAATCTGTTGCACAGAGCAGTGATTAGAAGATTGACATAAGATGCCTCCATGAGGAGCTGGTGGTCATCCCTGAGGTCAGTAACCACCAGAAGACGTGGCTTTCTGAAGGCTGCCTGGATCTGGATAGTAAAGGTTCCAGGAGTGAAGCAGCCAGGAATAGGAGTAGCTCTGTTGGCAGCAGCAAACTTCAGCACAGCCCACTAGCCTGTGTTCCTAGAGGATATGACGCTGGCATCAGTAGGGTTTTAATTGGCCACTGTGGCTCGAGCTGCCAGGAGGAGATTCTCCAAGTCCACTTCAGATTATGATGTAGATTACATCACTTTTCCTTTTGTAGATATACTGCTCCATCTGGAAATCCAGGTTGGTGCCACCTAAGTGGGTTCCTGCAGCAAGGAACTTGAGGACATCCTCCTCCTTCGTTTGTAGGATGTCAAGGGCTCTGGCATTGTGAAGTTTCCCTTTTAAGTTACAATGGCAATCAAGAACAATGCTGTATGGACCCCTGCCTAGGCAGTATGGAAAGGGCATGTTGGTTTTTTTGTTTTGTTTTGTCTAAGAATTTTTTATTTTATTTTATTTTATTTTATTTTATTTTATTTTTTCTTGTTTCAGAACTTTTGCTTGTTTGTTTATTTATTTTTATGGCCGGCTCAGCCTACTCTGAGGGCAGGGCTGGCTCAGCATGTGGTGCCGGGGATCGAACCACGGTCCCTGCAGCCGCCTAAGCTTTCCTAAGCAGGCGCTTTAGACCACTGAACCATCCTGCCAGGCTAGGGCATGTTGGGTTTTTTTCTATTCTGAATATTAATTCTCTGCTAGAAAACTAACCAGTACAGATTTTCTGCCGTTGTCTAGGGCAGCGGTTCTCAACCTGTGGGTCGTGACCCTGGCAGAGGTCAAACGAACAAAACACAGGGGTCGCCTAAAGCCTTTGGAAATCATAACTGTAGCAAAACTACAGTTTTGAAGTAGCCACCAAAATTATTTTTTGGTTTGGGGTCACCGCAACATGAGGCACTGTATTGCGGGGTCACAGCATTAGAAAGGTTGAGAACCACTGTGTATGTCTTTACTCTGTTAGTTGTTCCCTGGCTGCACAACAACCTTTTTATTTGATATACTGCCCTTTGCTGATTCAGGCTATTATTTCCTGCATCTTGGAGCCTGTTCAGGAACTCTTTTTCCTGTCCTTAATGGATTCAAGTGTTTTCTCTACTCTTTCTTCTAGAAGTTTTAATGCTTTAACCTACACTTCTGTGATCCATTCTCTATTAATTTTTATACAGGATGATGATATAGATGGATCTAGTTTGAACCTTCTGTACATGGATATTGTTTCTCTAGCATCATTTGTTAAGGAAAGTCTTTTTTCCAGCCTAAGTTTTTGGTTCCTTTGGCAAGAAGTAGATGATGGTGGCCCCATGGGTTTGCTTTCCTGTGCTTTATTCTGTCCTGTTGGTCCTCTGCCTGGTTTTATGCCAGAGCCCTGCTATTTTTGATGCTATGGCTTTGTAGCATAATTTGAAAACAGGTATTACAGTATCTCCAGCCTTGCTGGTTTTGCTCAGATTGCTTTGGCTATTCTGAGTGGTTTGTGCTGCCATATGAGTTTTACCCCCCTCCCCCATTCTGTGAAGAATGTCATTGGAGGGCTGGGATGATAGCTCAGTAGAATGAGTGCTTGCCTGGCAAGTGCAAGCACCTGAGTTCAATCCCTGGTTCTGAAAAAAAAATGTCATTGGAGTTTTGATAGGGATTGCACTAGAACTATACTTTTGGTAATATGGCCATGTTAATAGTAATTCTGTAGGTCCATAAATGTGTAGGTCTTTTCATCTTGTTTCTTCTTCAACTTCTTCTCTTGATGTTCTGTGATTTTCATTTGTAGAGGTCTTTCACCTCCTTGGTTAGACTGAATCGTAGGTGTTTTTCAAAGCTCTTATAAGCCGAGTGTGGTGGTACATGTAATTCCAGCACTTGGGAGGCTGAGGCAGGAGGATCAGTGCAAGTTCGAGACCAGTCTGGGCTACAAAGTGAGCTCCAGGCCAGCCTGAACTGCATAGTGAGACCCTGTCTCAAAAAGACAAAAGGAAATTTAAAAAAATAAATAAAACTCATAGATAGAATCATTTCCTTGATTTTTTTTTTTTTTTTTTTTTTTTTTTTTTTTTTTTTTTTTTTTTTTTTTTTTTTTTTTTTTTTTTTTTTTTTAGCTAGTTCATTATTAGTGTACAGGGAAGCTGTTGATTTTTATAATGTTGATTTTGTATTCTGGACCTTTAGGTTTTTTGTTTTTGTTTTTTGTTTTTTGTGATACCTGGGATTGAACTCAGGACTCTGTGTTTGCCAGGCAAACACTTATTCCACTGAGCTACCTCCCCAGCCCCCATTTAGTTATTTTGTTGGGAGAACATTTAGTTATTTTGTGCTACAAAGAGTGCTCATCTGTCTCCATTCAGACTTGATTAAGGATTATTTCTGTTGTTTCTTCACGGTCACAGAGTGACTGTGTCTTAGAATTGCTTCTATTCTGCAGACATCTCCTCTGCACACTCAGACACTACAGCCTTGCAGTTAACGTTCCGATTCCACCTACTCCTTTTCCTTCTTCCTATGTTTTCCTCCTTTCTCCTTCAGCCTTTTTCCCTTCCTTGAGCTAATGCACAGCAACAACTTATTTCTTCTTTCTAGAGAATAACCAATCACTGGTCCCATCTCCTATCCCAGGATTTTCATATAGATACTGAGTTTTATTTTTTTATTTATTTATTTTTTCAGTTTGTGATGTGGCCAAAGACCACAGGAAAGCTCTTTATTGCTGAGGTGGCTCAGGCACTCTTGGTGGGCCGGGTCTGCTTCCTCTTTACCATCATAGGCTTCTGGCTGCACAGAATAACACTAGCTCCGCAGATGGCAGCCATGCGCAGGTCTGGGCAGTACTTGTTCTTTTGGATCATGTGGCGAATACTGCCGAGGGTGGCACGTGAATTCTTGTTGATGGTAGTGCGCCCATAAGAGGTGGCTGGCTTTCGCTGTCCAGACCTCTGCTTCATGACCACCACAACTCCCTTGCCATCGGCCACCGGCTCCACACCTCCTGTCTTGCTGTGAATCAGCCCATTGTGGCGAAAAGGCTTGTGGGCCTTCAGGTTATTGGGCTCTGCTCTGTACATCTGCATATTCCGCTTGATTAGGAAGCTGGAGCAGTTCCGCACTACTGTCCACTGCAGATGGGCAGACATGGTGGGGACTCCTCTCTCTGCTGAGGCTGGAGATGGAAAGAAAGACTGAGTTTTAGATCCCTGTTCAGCATCTTAACAGCTGCTTGACTTGAGGCAAATCACTTTATCTTTTTGGCCTGGCTTTCTTCATCTTTAAAAAACATTAGAATGGTTGTTACATTTCAGAGTATTTGGGAAATTAGAAAGAATTTACATAAATTACTTGAAATGTATAGTCCTATCACAAATAGTAACCACTACTAAGAAGGCATAAACATTTGTCAAATGTTAACTTGGTTATATTTTATAGTTTCCAACAGAATTTAAAAATGTTTTAATTTAATAAACAGATGGTAAATCACAAAAGGTAGGAAAGTTGGGACTTCATCAGTGTGATTATCTAACAGTGGACATTACTTATATGATACAATTTTCTACCATTTGCTTTTTGTAGATCTATTTATTTATGTATTTTTATATATCTATTTAAAATTAAAAATACAATAGATAATACCATGTTATACATTTAGCTAATGAAAAATACTTGATCAGGCCCATGGTGATTCATTATCTGATATGAGACACCAGCAAGGATGCTCTTTTCTACTGTGCAGAAAAAGTTGTTATATGTTTAGGATTATAAAAAAGGAACAGAAAAGACATATAAAGGCTATTTTTATTGTTTGTGTAGTCAAAGGCCTTATAAAACATTTCTACCAAAGGTGTACACCTTATTCAAGGCTAAGATCAGAGTTAAACTATAACCAGGGTAGATAGTAAAATTAACATACCTGACAAACATGAAATCCTGAGTTCAGTTCTTAGTTCTGCACCTCACCCCCCCAAAAAAGATACTAAAACTAGCTCTGAATTTTATAGTGGTTTGTGTTTTCATCTTTATATATTTCTATATTTTCTATGGAATTATTACATGTGAATGTGTCAGAAACCAAAAAAAAAGAATTTACTTTTATAAAGATTCTTTTTCCTGTTAGCATGGTTACCAAAATCATCACAGCATGTGTCTATGTTAGTGTGTGCATGTGTGCACTTAGGAATATGCTGCATAGTACATGGTATGTGAGAGTCATGTTCAGAATGACCCAACTGTATGAACTGTGCAAACTGGCCTGGTCTCCCACAGATGGCTGGGATGGTGATGAGATACAGTCTAGTCTTTTTATTGTGTCTATATTTATTTTATGGAAGCATTAATAACTATTCTTGAATACAACTGAAAAGCATTCTGCTAATGCAACAAATTATTACAAATGACTCACTTTGTGGCCATATCTGTCCTTTCTCCCTCACACTAGAAGTCCGGTCTTCATTTTCGACACACAGATAACACCGTCCAGTGGTTAAGAGCCATGGAGTCAATTGGTCTCCCCAAGGTAAGTCTCCACAAACCAGATCCTGCACTGGTGAGACAAGCAGTAGTGAAATTTGATTGGATGTGTGAGATACGTGAATGCAGGGAGGGAAAATGTGAGAAGCAAACAGAAACACAGTGAGGCTTATCCAAAGTGTCTAAAACAAGACTTTAGAAAGAATCCATGCCAGCTTAAGAGCTACCAAATGAAAATGTCTAAGGAAAAGCTTTAGCTGCTATATGGTTGATACAGGTAGGCAATTACCTACCTATATCATATATATATATATATATATATATATATATATATATATATATTTATGTATATTTTTTTCATTTTAGGTATTTAATACAGGGTCTCACTAGGCTGCTCAGACTCATAGTAATCCTCCAGTTTTCAGCCTTCCTCTCAGGATTACAGGCATGCCCCACCATGTCCACACTTGGTACACTGGCCAGCTGGCCAGTACACTGAGCTAGCAGGGCATGCAAGACCAAGGATCAAACCCTGGTCCTTATGCTTGCAAAAGCAGATGTTTAGTCTGCTGAGCTATCTCATCCACCCACTCTTTTTTGTTGATTGCACTTTATTCTGTCTTATTGTATCACTATGAATTATTATAAGCTTATTTTATAAATTATTTTTATAAGTCCCTTTATATTCAAGGGCCTGCCTGACAAGCACAATGCCCTAAGTTTGATCCCCAGCACTGAAATAAAAACCTTTATATTCAAAAAGCTGGGGCTTGTAGCTCTTGTTATTGAAATTTGCCAAATAAAATTTGTTCAGTAAGTATTCAGTGCTCATTCAATTCAAAGAAAAAGCATTCTTATATCTATAAGAGAAATAGAGTCTGAGGAGAGTAGGGAAATTATAGTGATAAACATTGTACAGCTGTTTCTTATTTTGAAAAACTATAGAACCATAATTATAAATTTATAAAAATAGTGCATTTGGAGTATCCTTCCTTCAGCCTCCTCTCAGTAGAGACATAACTGCTGAATGATACTCCAGTGATGCTAGAATATTAATGTAAATTAGCCTTCAGTGTTTACTTGGTCTCTTCTATTTTTACCTGCATTGATTTGTGAGTGTGGGTGTGTGTGGTTCTGCATAGTTGAATGCCACAAATAGATTTGGGTGGATGCTACCACAATCCAGACATGTGCACCACAGAGAACTATATTATGTCCCTTGTCTCCCTAGTACTATCATAGACAGCCATTTCTCCTTTGCTGTCATTATGTCAATGGGATATTACAGATAGCTTTTGAAGCTGAATTTTTCCCACTGAGCATGCCGTACTGCAGATACACCCACTTTTGTTGTATGTCAAGAGCTCTGTCTTTTGCATGGCTTCCTACATACAACTAGTTAAAGAAATGGCTTGGGAAAAGACCAGGGCTACATGGGTTTCTGTGTTGTCATCTTATTATTATACCAGGTTTGCTAATAAATCCCCACCAGAACAAGATCAAAAGGTTCCTACCTATAAATTATGACTGCTCATTTTCAATATATCTGTCCTTATTTTAGTTTTATCTCAATCTTTTTTTTTTTTATGTATTTGGTATTGGCTCTCCCTATGCAGTTCTGACACATACTGATCCTCCTATTTTCAACCTCCCCAACACTGGGATTACAGGGCTGTACCACCATGCCTGGTCTCAGTGGCTGGCTCAGCGCACCTGGGAGCAGGACCAGCATGGCATGTGGTGCCAGGAAGCAAACCCCAGTCCCTGAGTTTGCCTAAGCAGGTGCTTAATTCATTGAGCTATCTCACTGGCTCTTCAGATTTTTTCTAAATCATGAATATTTTTTCTGCCATGTCCACCAGTTTCCCTTCTCTTAAAAGTACATAAAACATTAGCGACCATTACCTTCTGGGCAGTTGTCGTCATACACATTCTATACTCCCAGTCTGAGATTAGCAAGTACTGTGTAGGGATTGCATGGTAAGCAGAAGGAAACATGAATAAAGATTTTCTGAATGAAGCAGCATTTGACTAAAATAAGTCCTGTTTGACAGTCCTGTATGATAATATCCTGTTTGATAAAGTCCACTTAAACCTCTTCAAATTGTATATTTGGAGGCCAAACAAGTAACTTGGATAGCAAATTCTGCTTTAACATTAATTTTTATCACGAAATCATCAATATATTGCATTGCAGGGGTGTGAGAATAAGAGTCCAGGAAGTGTCTTTGATGTGTGTGACTGCCACTAATTCCCTCATTTATTAATAGTAAATGCTCACTTTGCTCATCATCATTGTAGGTGCTGGAGACATAATGCCAGAGAAAGCCATCTGGTTAAGTACAAATTGATCCTGTCTCCTTGCTCCAGGAATTCACATTTGTGAGGATTTTCCTGGAGAAATATAAATATAGAAGTTTCTTGTTTGAATAAAAGGATGGGAGATTTGGCTAACAGTCCAGCGAGATGTACAGTGAACACTATAGCTGTTCTCTGCTTACATAGAACTTCAAACTTGTAACACTCTTCAGCTTCCAGAGCCTCTTTCCTGCTGCACATGGCTAGCACACATGGTAAAGAAAGGTTGGAAAGGCCCTTGACATTTCCCAGGCATTTCTTGAAGTCTATAAGATCTGTCCATTGCTAGCACAAGACACTTTGCTTTTTTCTTTTCTTGGCTTTTTAAAAAGTCCAGTAGAGCCGGGCGTGGTGGTGCATGCCTGTAATCCTAGCACTCGAGAGGCTGAGGCAGGAGGATCAGTGTGAGTTCGAGACCAGCCTGGGCTACAAAAGTGAGCTCAAGGCCAGCCTGAACTGCATAGCGAGACCCTGTCTAAAAAAAAAAAAAAAAAAAAAAAAAAAAAGTCCAGTAGAAAAGTGTACACTGCTGTGGAGTTGTACAATATGGTACATGATTTAAATTTAGTTTTTATGTCCAGTTGTATAAAGTATCTACCCAAGTAAGCAAAGCTGGTGCATAGTTTTAATATTAGAAGCTTCGGGGCCAGTTGTTTCTTTTTTCAGGTTTAAGAATGGAAAAATCTGGTGCTCTACTCCAAAAGGTCTCTTTTCAGACTGGTAGTTTCAAGCTTAGGTAAAGTAGCACGAGTGTCTGTTCCAAGCCTCGATGTTCAGGCTTTTCAGTCTAGTGATTCTATATGCAGCTGAGAAGAAGCAGAAATCAGAAGTTTAGGAAAGCTGGGAAGGTCATGGCGGTGGCTTAGAATAGGGAGAGAACTAGGAGTAAAATAAATGTTCTCCATAGGAGTGAGAAGGTCAGTTCAAAAAGGAATCCTATGCATCCATTAGAAGTAATGTTTTCTGGCCGGGCGTGGTGGCTCACGCCTGTAATCCCAGCACTTGGGAGGCTGAGGCAGGAGGATTGGTGCGAGTTCGAGACCAGCCTGGGCTACAAAAGTGAGCTCAAGGCCAGCCTCAACTGCATAGCAAGACCCTGTCTCAAAAAGACAAAAAAAAAAAAGAAGTAATGTTTTCTGAGCATAATGAAAGAGATGGAAAAATCATCTTCTACTACGTCTTTTAAATAAATTTTAAGAAGGCTTATTCTAGGTACAGAGTTGTTTGCACATATACATAAGCTTAAAAAAAAAATCACAGATGCATACAGAGAAAAAGACCAGAAGAAAATACCAGAATGCTAATAGTGACTGTCTGAGTATTTTTCCTTCATAGTTTTATGCACTTTCTAGACGATTTGGGTGAATATGTATGTAAGCAGAAAAAGGAATGTGCCACATGTGTGTTATATGTATATGTACTCATTTTTACCAAACAGTACCAACATTTAACAGTGTAATGGAGTAACTGTAAGCAGGCCCCTTTCTCAGGCACATGGGCTTCTGGGCAGTCACAGTAGGAAGGTTAAGGAGAGAAGCTGCTGCCCAACCCTAGGGACCAGCTTTGGGGAAAGGCTGTGGTGGACACATCACTGGTCCATGGGCCACTGGGGAGCGTGCCCTGGGGCAGGACACTACATGTAAGGATTGGTCTGTAGAGGTGAGGAGGGTCCTCTAAGTGTAGATACATAGAATAGTGATTAGGACAGGATTATCTCTGCAACTGAAATAATTTTGAAAAGCACACTTTGTCTCCTTTGTTTTTCAGATATTTTATCCGGAAACAACAGATGTCTATGACCGGAAAAACATACCAAGAATGATATATTGTATTCATGCATTGAGGTAAGAAAGAGATACTGCTAAGAGACTTCTTATCAAGTACATTTAAATAAAACTACAGAGGACCACTGAGACAGCTTGGCGAACTAAGCACCTGCTTAGGCAATTGCAGGGATTGGGATTCCCCAGCACCACATGCTATGCAGGCTACATAGTGAGACCCTGTACCAAATACATAAAAAAAAAAAGTTAAAAATAAAAATAAAGCTACAATTTCAGTTTTAAAGATCATAAGTGATTTTAATTATCTGGAGAACTTTTTATTACTGGACATTCAATTTCAAATTTACTGATAAAAAATTAAAAGAATTGTCAGATTTAAAACTATCTTTAAATTTGAAAAATGCTGTTCTGATTTTTTTAAATATAATTCAAACTATAAAGCCAGAAAATTAATGAAAGATCTATAAGTAAAAGGAGATAATTTCATGTTTGAAATCTCAAAGAATCCTATAATAATGTGCTACTGTATTCTTAAGTGATAATGTGGTTTGCAGATGTTGATAAAATATATCAATCAGTCGAACAACATGAGTAGTAATTATGACGTGATTTTGATTATTCTTAAAATGATA
The DNA here is from genome assembly GCA_004027025.1 of Myocastor coypus. Taxonomy (NCBI): domain Eukaryota; kingdom Metazoa; phylum Chordata; class Mammalia; order Rodentia; family Myocastoridae; genus Myocastor; species Myocastor coypus. Next base: position 15,755 of record PVJA010017182.1, on the reverse strand, counting down.
AATGTGACTCAATTCTTGCTCCCAATAGGAAAATGCAATATAAGTGTAGGTTTTTTAAAACTTTCCCAGGGCTTCCAGGTTAGCTTAGTGAGTTAAGCACCTATGTGGGCAATCCCAGTCAGGCACAGGGGCCAGTGGGTGGTTCAATCCCCACACACACACCCTTAAGGCAGCCTGAGCCAGCCAAAAAAAAAAAAAAGGCTTCTTTTAAGCTTTCTCCTGTTCAATACAACTTGTACACCAGAGATAAAAACCAAACACAAAAGTTTTTTTAAATTAGACACATTCACTGTTTTAAAGCAATTAATTTTTTGGGCCAGCAAGATGGCTGAGCAGTCTAAAGCACCTGCCTGTTGAGGAAAGATTAGGCAACTGCAGGGACTGCAGTTTGATCCCTGGCACCACATGCTGCACCAGCCACACCCCCAGGGCAGGCTGAGCTGGCCATAACACAAATAAATAAAGTTTAAAAACATTAAATTAAATTTTTAAAAAGGCAATCAATTTTTGAAAATTATGATATTCTGCCAGTTAACTGGTAAAATTATAATTAGCTTGGAAAAACTTTGATTTTTTTTTTAGATGGTAACAAAACTGATTCTAAAACTTTAGCTGTGGCTGTCTGTTGTCTTATATACAGACAGGTAATCATTGGAAGACTTCATTTCTAGTGAAATTTTAAATTCCTTTATAACATCTGCCTTGTGTTTATATCACTGGAGTCATTTTCCTGGCAAAATCCTCTACCTAGGGGTTTATGTTAATGTCTTCCTGACTGTTTTCCTCTCCAAAGGAAAAGGTCTCTACAATAATTCATCACAATGCTGGTCTTCTGGGGAAGAATTTTGATTGTGTCCTATAACTTGATACCCCCACCCGTCAGTACTTGTAGGACTTCTTTGGAAGGTGACAGTTGGGAGATACATAGAACAAGTAAAGACACCCTACCTATGATTTTAAAATTCTAATAACTTAGTGTAATTGGGGAGATACCACTTTTATGCTGGCCTTCTCCTCTGTGGATAACGTCTTTCTGCCAGCAGGCTTTCTCAAATCTTGCAGTGTGAAAGTGCTTATTTTGAGAAATGGTTTCAGCTATGTGAGTGATCCAACATTCTTCATTCTTCAGAGCTTAGCATGATCACTTAATACCACAGCTAGTACTGTTTTGGGGAACCTGTGGAGCCAGCCACCGATAATTAAATTCCATTATCCCGTCTTTGCATCACAGTGCTAATCTCCAGATCTGCGGCCTGCTTGTGAGATGCCTTGTGTAAGCTCAAGTTGATTTTCTCAAGTGGGCACTTGGGACAATCGCGTTTAGCAGCTTGTAAATAACTGTCATGCTGAGTTCCTTTTGGGTCATAACTGGTCTTCGGGAATTGTATGGAAAGCACAGAGGCTTACAAATGTATGTCTGCGTTGGCTTTCATGTGCTTTGAATAGATGGTACTAAACAAGAATGAACAATTTTTATTTCTTGTGTCAGCTTTATGCAAAGGCTGATATGATCTCTGGGACTGTGTTTCTCATTTACCCACATACATTTCCATTATTTTTTGTCATCCTGGAGGGGACTCACTGGGTTCTGTCATCCCCCAGATCTGACCATCAATAGCACAAAAAGCAATATGTACATAGTAAGTCGCATTCCCTGAGGGAAGACCCTTCTGTTTGCTCTATTCTAATGTCACGTATGGCTGCCTCTCACTATGGCACTGAGGAGTCCCAAGTGCACCCAAAGCTTTTTTACCAAAACTGTCCCTTGGCATGGTACAGAGTATATCAAGTCATGACATGAGCCAGCATTCTGCCCTGCTGCGCAGGATGTGCTGGAACCTGGATGGCAGAGTCCTCGGGTAGTGTGGCAAGTCTTCCCTTGTTGCACAGAATGCCAGAAAGGAGGGAGCATGACTTCCTCACCTCCTATACCTTGCTGCAGCAAAAGCAGAATACTGGTGTAGAGTTATCATTCCCTGGTAGAGAACCGGGCAGCTCAGAGATACTGATTATAGCTCAAGAACTAGGCAGGAAGGTTGCCTAGGTAGCTAAGCTTGCTGGGCACTGCCTTCCTTCTGCCCCCACCTGTGGATCTGACTTGATCTCCAGTTAGCACTTGGCCCTGACCAAACATCCCCTGTGCTATTGTCTTCATTTGGATCCAGCCACCAAGGTTGCCAGGGTTCTAGCCCCAGCTCCTGTTTCAATGCGCTCCCCTTTCCCTCTCTCCCCCTCACCTTTTCATCTCATTTCTGACATAATCTCATTGTCTCCCAGTCAGTTATCCTGGTGGCAGTTTAGCTGGGTGTTCTAGTGCCCAGATCCAAAGAGAAGTGGCCATAGCATCCCTGGAGCCAGTGTTCAGCTTTGTTTGATGTAGAGACTCACCTTTGTGGTGGAAGGCTGCATTCTTTTCCCAAGGAAATGTTTCTCATTTTTAAAGACTGACAGATGCTCACTATGTGTGTAGTGGTGGTGGTGGTGGTGGTGGTGGTGGTGGTGGTGGGGATTCAGAAAGAATTCAAAAGAAAAGCTGTACCTCCATTAGCTCAATCCAAAGTGAAAATTACTTTGGATTCTGGTGTCTTTGATGGTCCCTTAGAGTAGCTGAAGCGCTATGCAAGGAAAGGAACCAGTTCTAGGAGAGACCACGCGCTGAACAATTACAGCCCTGACCTCTATTTTTTTAAATGCCTGGAGGCCTGTTATGCATGAAAAATATGAATGTGTTCTCTAGTGCTCAGTGTATTAAAGATTTATAATACATGGAACCAAGTAACTATTAAATGTTCAAACATTAGCTATAAAACCAAATGTCTCTCAGGCGGCAGTGGCAACCCTATAGCACACACACAGCAGTGGGCTGTTGGTATTGTTAGTTCCTGGAGACGTCGGGAGAAGGATGAGCCAAGAGTCGGTGCCTCAAAGTGTTATAGAGCTCTTTTATTATAAAGGTGTTATAGCGCTTTTTCTGGCTACGCCGGCGTAGGGTCACCCCCCCCCCCCGAGGAGAGAGACCCCAAGCCTCGGTGGGTACGGGTTTTTATAGGCTGTCTATGCTAATGAGGGATTCAGCAAGCAGGTTTCACAGAAGCCAATAGCGTACGTTATTCGGGGGATTGGGGAAGGTGATTGGGGTGTTTCGGGATGGTGCGGGTCCTGCGGGCAGCTAATGGAAAGTGAGCCCTTGGGCAGCTAACAGGGAAGTGAGCCCGCGGGCAGCTAATGGGAAAGCGGTGACTTTATTCTTGACCAGGAAACCAAAGGGGGAAATTGGAACCTAAAGGTCTCAGAAAATAGAAAACTTAAGGAAACAGGAACTCACTTGGGTCTTATCAGGAGCTAAGCAGACAAGCACTAGTCATCCATAACTATGCACGTATACATATATATATAGAGATATATATGTATATAGATATAGATATAGATATAGGTATATCACTCCTAACAGTATCTTTGAAAGCTCTGAAACGTTCACCACCACAGCCTAGGCAATTTAATAAATTATGTGATTGTTAAAAAGATTGATGTGGACTGGGAGATAGCTCAGTGGCATTAGTGCCTGTCTAGCAAGCAAAAGTTCTGAGATTGATTCCTGGTACCACGGGGAAAAAAAAAAAAAAAAGGATTATTGTAGTTTTTAAAAATATTTTATGTAATTTGAAGAGTAGATGAATTGCTCATATACATTTTATATATGCAGCACCCTGAAAACTACTTTGAAGGGTCCATACACAAGTTTCAGCCATGTCTTTATTGTTTATACACTAACTGTGCTTTGTTATAAGATCATTATTTCAACACTTACCAAGAGATAATATGAACTTAGCCTCACCAGAAACAGAAAAGCCCCCTCACAATTAATAGGTAACAGATCTGGCTCCTGACCACCTGTTATTGGTCAGAACGTGGCGCCAGTCTGGGTTCTTCTCCCAGGGTGAGTCAGAGTTGCAACACAGCAGTGGGCTTACTCCGTTTATGAAGTCAGTTCCACCCCAGGTAGGTTTTTATTTACAACTTTGTTACCTACCCCACCCTTCCTCCCCATTACCCTGTGGTGATTTACTTCCTAAGTTTTGCTTGGCCTGTGTTATACCATCCATCGTCCTGTCATAATGATGTATTGGCCTGACCTCTTAACATTATTAAAAGCTTATGTAGGCCTTTTTGTTTTTTTCTTTTGGAAATGAGTAGGATTTTTTAGAGGTTTTCATCTTTCGTGAGCAAGGGATTGGCCCAGTTTAGTCCCCTTAGGTCCTTTGGGGGATTCATCATCTCAGCTCATGGTTTGGTCCTCTCTCTGCCTGCCTGAGGGGGACCATCAATGCAGAGCTCTCTTCCCTGTGGCACTCTCTGTCATAGGCTGACCTCTACAGTCCCTCCTATTGCACACTTCTTTTTCTTGGGAAGCTATTTGACTTGCCCAGAGTTCCTAGTCATTATTCCTTCTTACAGTACATGTAATATAAAAACAAGTTCATATCTGTACTGTCTGCATAAAATCAAGTAATTCTGCTTCTGCTACTAAATTACAACTTCCTTTTTGTAAAGCATATGCTATGCTCTGTTGACTGTGGCATTGACTCCTGACCTTGCACAAGTATAACTAGGGTTAATATCTTTTTGTTGGTCTGGATTATTTCCCAAAAGCCTCTTGGCATTCTTTCTGGCTACACAGTTTGTCCTTGTGGTGGTGTCACTGACATTCTTGGAAACATCCTTGCCCTCTAGTCACAGCCACTAACAATGGTGTGACCTACTCTGGTCATTCACACTTTGAGAGGAAATCAACTGCCCTGGAGGGAATTCTTTTCAAGTCAAGTGTTTGTGTTGCCTTTTCTAGCTTAATGCCTTTAGGATGTTGTTGACCAAGAAGCCTAGGCCTTGCTGACTGGAGCAGCAGAAAACCTGCCTACCTCCCTCTGCTTGGTTGGTGAGGTTCCTGCTATAGATGCTACGGCTGTGTCCAGTAGTCTGGCTTCCAGGGGCAGGGACAATGCCAGAAGGGCACACATTTGGGGCTTGCACCTGCGCACATTGCACAGACCCATGTGGCAGACCCATTTCTTGCTGGCCAGCTGTCCTGAGAGCCCTGACTGTGATGCGGAGGAGTCCTTCCACCTCAGCAGGCAGTCAGGTCATTGCCTGGGCACTGGGTCCCTTGGGCCTTACTGCCTAACTTTCCTAAGCATCCTCTTCTCTGAGAATGCTTTTCTCTGGAAGAAATGAGCGAACAGCTTCCTCCATAAAAACACCTGGATGGGGGTACTCTGTTCTATGGTAAATAGATTTGTATTTATAAATAACTGGTTCCTGGATGGACCCTTAGCCTCAGGGCAGGGCTCTGCCCTTGAGTTCTCAGCAGGTGGGATGACTGGACTAAAAGTAAGGCCGGCAGCTCTACCTTCCCATAGCTTTCAGAACCTTCCTTGTCCAGGGTTCTTCCCATGCCCCACATGGCCCTCCACCAGTCTTCCTCTTTCTGAGTTAGCGCTGTGGCTCTGCCTCCGTCCTGTGAAGTGCCTTGGGACTATGAGGCATTTTCCCTATGACATATATGCTGTGAGCACAACATGAACTCTCTGGAATTCACAGTTTTTGCTTTTCAGGAGGTTTGACCAAACTGATTTCCCAGTAATGAGGTTGTGTCAGCATTCCTGTGGTTCCTGGTTGAAAATTGGACATAGAACCCTAGATTTTGGTATGATATTGGCAGTGGGGTGACTGAGAGGAGAAGATAGTCTGGTCCAGTTGATAAAACCATTTCAATTTGAAGTCACTGAGGGGAAATAGATACAAAATGAGGAATCATGGGATTTGAGATGCGGAAGGGACTTGAAAATGGCTTTAGGCCAGACCATTCATTTCACAGGTGAGGGGACAAAGATGTAGATTCCCCAACTTGCTGAGAGCTGCACATGGAGCTGTTGCCCATCTTGGGCCAGGGCCCATGCTCCTCGGGTATTTGCCTCTGCCAGGAAGCTTTCATTTGCAGATAGATACCCTACAGTGGCCCAAAAGGAGCCACACATGATGTGAGCCACACATGATGTGAGCCACAGGGGCTGCCTTCCAGGGTTGCACTTCATTACTCTAGAGACTGACAATGTATATATTGAAAGCAGTAGGAAAAGCTAACAGTGTTTTTTTTAAACTTTATTACTTCTCAGATTTTCGTTGTTGCTATCTGTGCAAGTGAGAGCCCATCCACAGGTGAGGCTCTGGCTGCCTCCCCACTGCTGCCTCCTGCCTTCTGTTGCTGGCCTGAGTCGGGCCCAAGAGACTGGACCTGTCTGTAATTCAGGGCTGTTTCTCAGATGCAGAGTGCAGTGTGAGGTTAATCCCACGGCTTTCCTAGGAATCTTCCCAGCCTGCTGAATGGGCTACTAGACAGAAAATGTAAATGGTGCTTAATAAATTTAGTATTTCAAAGCTATGCGTGAGTGTCATATTTTATATTAATGACTTTAAAAGATTAACACTCAATTTCCTATATTCTTCAGGTTATGAATGGTCTCATTTGAAGTTAATTGCTCAGGGAGGAGTTGTTGGCTGTCCTTGGCTGTTTGGGTGTGGGAATGCTCAGCAGTGTGATCTCCTCACAGACCCTGGTCCTTCCAGGACTCTGCTTGGAAGCAGTTTCCACACAGAGATTAGCCATAAAACTCCTACACTGGGAAAAAGGATCTTTTAAAAGGTAACAGTTTAGGGGCCCAGCAGGATGGCTCAGTGGTCTAAAGCGCCTGCTTAGGAAAGCTTGGGCAGCTGTAGGGACCACAGTTCAATTCCTGGCACCACATGCTGCGCCAGCCCTGCCCTCAGGGCAGGCTGAACTGGCCATAAAAATAAATACATAAACTGGCCATAAAAATAAATACATAAACAAAAGTTCTGAAACAGAAAAAATAAAATAAAAATTAAAAAAATTCTTAAATAAAAGATAACAGTTTACACTTCAACACTGATTATAATAAAGGCCAATAAAGCTAAATAGAAAACATGGAAGAGTTTTAAATGTGCAACAAAGGCTAGGCATGGTGGCATACACATCATCTCAATGCTTGGGTGGCAGATGCAGGAGGGTACCTGTAAGTCAGAGGCCAGCTTGGGCTACCTAGCAAGTTCAAGACCAGCCTGGACTACATAGTGAGACCTTGTCTCAGGAAACATCAACAGCAACAACCAAACAAAAAGTAGCAAATGAGATTTTTCTGGCCTGTATATATAAAATTTTTTACTTGACCCATACTTGCTTAAAAATCATGGGTTTAAAATTGGGCCCCTGCATTCAAAAATCTAATTTTCCAGCACCACCTTGTGGTAACTTTTAGTTAATCCAGTATATTTGCTTATTGTGAGATTGTATTAATATCAGTGTTCATTGAAGATGTGGAAAATACTACTGGAAAAAGCCAACTAATTTTTCTATTATTATTATCAAAAAGGAAGTTCAGACTTTTGTTTAACATACATGTAAACTTTATCTTGCTGACAAACAAATGTTTTGTGGCAGTCAAAACACATTTTTTGAGACAAAGTCTTGCTAAGTAGCCCACATGGAGCTCAAACCTTCGATCCTCCTGCCTTAGCTTTCCTTTAAGGACAGCATGGTAGAGAAAAATATTTTTATTTAGGAGACATGGCATAAATAATAATTGAATGAATAAGTGGACAGAGACTATAATGGGAAAGTAGTTGAACCAAAGTTAAGTGCATTTCAAAATGCAGATGAAATCACTAAAGCAGTAATTTTTTAAAATGTATATACTTTTATTAGAACAGAATGCCAGTTTCTGGCCAGAAGTTTAAACAGCAGAGAATGTGGAGTAGATCGAACTGGATAGGACAAGAAGAGGGAACAAGTCCACAAGCTCAGCATTGCTGCAGTGTGGCTGAAGTATATGCAAAGCAGAGGCAGCCAGGAAAGCAGGCAGTCGCTGGGCTTGGGCCAGTGCAGTCAGGGGTGTCCTCTAGCAGACAAGCATAGATGCTAGTACTAGACTGTGCCAGTACCCAGACAGCGAGAACTCAAGAAGGGACCTGGAAACCCCACTCCAAGGAAAAAGGGCAGGGGCGCTCTCCTGGCATCTGTTCTATGGCTCCCCTCAGCTCCCCAGTGCAGGTTCCTGGTACACGGACCTATAGCCAGCAGTGCACAAAGAGCAAGGTGCCAATGCCCAGAGGAGCCCCAGTCAGAAGATGCCAGACACCTAACGGACACTGACGCCATGCAGAGGGCACTAGATCTGTCAAAGAGAGCTGGCACCCTAGGAACAAAGGAGCATGTCCAAGAATGGGCAAGTGACAGTGCCTTCCATTTATCCCTTTAGTAAATATTTATTAAGCACTTATATGTGAGAGGTCAAATGAAAGAGAAAATTTTAGTATCAATGAAATTAGAAGAGAAAATACAGTTATCTAATTATCAGTGCATAATATAAAAATAAAAGTAAGACTCTAAAATTCTAGATTACCAGGGCTAGGAGATAACTCAGTGGTCTAAACACAAGGACCCTGGTTCAATCCCTGATACCATGTGCCATGCCGGCTTCAAGTGAGCCAGCCACCAAGACCGGGTATGGTGGTGAATGCCTATAATGCCAGTGCTGGGAGGCTGAAACAGGAGGATCACTATGAGTCTGAGCTGGTAGCAAGACCTGTACCAAATAAATAAAAGATTATTTTTAGTTTTAAAAATAAAATTCTAGATTATCTCTGCATTATATGGATGAAGAAGCAACAGTGGATATATATGAAGGGTGACTGATACTCATTAGCTTAGGCTTTGATCTAAAGATATAATTTGTTTGTCAATAAAGACCCAGGATATAGGAGAACCTGTGCAGTAATATCCTATAACTCAGGGGTGTCCCAAATTTCCTGGTCAAGGAGATTATGGGACGTCAGAGGAAAGGGATGAATGAACTGCAGTGCGTCTAAGGAGAGTCACCCAGAGAAAAACATTCTCTCAGGCTTTCACAGAAAGCAAAATGGCCAAGCAATGGCCGTGACTCATCCCGAAGGCTGACACTAACAACAGTTCTACAAAGTACTGTCTATGGTCCCAAACTTAATCCTGAGGGGATTTCACCCTGGAAGATACAAAAAAAATGAATGTTTTGTTTTACAGGTCTTGCTTTGACTTGCCCTTGACCACCCAGCATGAAAAAAAAATGCTTAATTACAATGCATGAAATGCAGAGCTAGATTGGTGAGATGAGCTGTAGGAGGCTTAGATTCTATAGCCTCCAACATTATAAGCTTCACTGGTGGCCCACTGAAATTGTAGAACCTTTGACTGTGTATGTATCTGCTTCCTCTTAGTCCAAAGAGAAGTATATTCTTTTCCTTTTTTTTTCTAAGTAGCATCAATAGGGAGGTGGGTCATTCCCACACACTGTACTCTGTAGAATGATTGTGAGGACAATATGCAATATGTCAACTTTCAAAAAAAAGAAAGGGGAAAAGAAAAAGAAAAGTAATGTTGATTTAAAAGGGTTAATGTTTAATTGTTTGATCAATCTTATATACCTGTATGTATTAATCTAAACTGATCTGATGATGAAAATATGTAATATAACCATTGTTAAGTTTAAACAATAAAAATATTAAATTAAAAAAAGAAAATGGTCTATATTAATATGTACATATATATGTTTGGTTTTAGGTAGCTATTCATATATATATATATATATATATATATATATATGTAACACATGGGCAGGTACTTATATATATTTTATTATATTATATATTGTGTTTTAAATTTTACAGCCATATATTTTATTTATATAATTATTACTAAAATGTATCACATCAAATAAAAAGTATTAAATAATTAAATCAAAAAAAAAAAACAATATTCTACTGGAATTCATATAAACACAAATAATTTCAATGTAATGTTCCAGGCTATGACAGAGTGGTAATACCATGCTGGGAGACTTACTGCATTATAATGATGAGATGAATAAAAGAAGGACTGAAGTTGAGCAGAGTCTTCTTTTAAAAATTATCTTAAAAATTCATATATTTTGCCGTGCTGGCCCCGCTTCCAAAGTGCAATGAGACAGCGACTTAGACTGGGCATTAGGGCACACAACTTCCAGTGTTTGGGAGGCTGAAAACAGGAGAATCATTATGAGTCCAACCTGTCTAGTGAGACCCTGTACTAAATTCATTAAACAAAAAAAATGAGTGAAGTAACATTTGATATGTAAATGTTTAGAAGTAGAATGGCATTGACTTGCTATCTCAGTTCCTTTTCTGACCTTGCCAGGACAGAATACCAATACCCAAAATAAGGGAAGGAAGGATTTATTTAGCTCACACTTAGTAGAAGTTTGAGTACATACTTGGCTACTTCCAAGGCATAATGGTACAGAAACAATATTTATTTCTCTTTTTTAAAATATATTTTCCTGAAAAACTCTTTTTTGCTTTATTTCATAATTTTTGAACATTTTTTTTTTTTTATTTTCTTGCCATCACAGCTTGCCATGGGGGTGGGGCTGGTGCAGCTTGTGGTGGCAAGGATCTAACCACAGTCCCTGCAGTTGCCTAAACTTGACTAAGCAGGCACTTTGGACCACTGGGCCACCTCAGCAGCCCCAAAGTTGGTCTTTCTGTCTAGACTGGTGGGTTTATTTATTTATTTATTTATTTATTTATTTATTTTTACAGAACCAGCGATTGAATTCAGGCCCTTGAAATTCCCAGGCAAGCGTTTATTCTACTTAGCTACCTTCCCATCCCTTGTGAACATATTTTGAACCAATGCATAAAATTGTTCATATTTATAAGGTATCTTGATGTTTTGCTACATATGTATGTTGTGTGCTGGTATAATTAGGTTAAATATATCTCTTCCCTAATCCTAGCTATAGAAGTTATTTAGAGAATAGAGAGCAACAGCATTCCTTGCTGAAGGAATAGCAAACATGATCACCGTCGCAAAAAACAGAAAAGAAACAATGTGCCTGGGGATGAATGGCAGCTTAGAGGACAGGAAGTGCAGTGGAAGGTCCCACTTACCATACCTTTTGTTTGGTTAATTTTAAAACGCTTGTAAAGTAAGTACATAAGTAATTTTTAGATCAAAGATATATCACTTTCATAGCAATGCATTCTTCTCCCCTTTCAGCTTTCTTGCTGTCAGACTGGAAAGTGTTTTAAATAATGGAGAGTAAGTGGTTGGGAGGCAACTAATTTAAGAAAATATGACAATTGTGCAAGGTGCTTGGCATAGACAGGTTAATATTTTTCATCAAATACAATCGGTTTAATGCATAGGCTACGTTACCTTAGGCCTGTCTATGGTAGTTCTTTGGGATAATATTGTGTGAACTTCTTATTGGTGCATAAATTGAGATGGTGACACAATAAACAGTTGCCGAGCATATACTATGCTTGCACATCTTTTAGCCTCATCTTGTAAAGCAAAGTTAATTTCATAAATGTATATTTTTATAGTCTGGTTAGGACTAGCTAGAAAAAAAGAGCTTGGTGAGACTTCCTATTTTGGTGAAACTCGGAGTGTGGTTTAGCTAGTGAGACAAAGAAACAAAAAAGACAAGGAACATAGTTTGAAAGTATTAGTATGAAAGGCTATGCCTCAGGGATCAAAACAAAAATATTAGCGTTTGGGAGGGGAGGCACTTTTTTGGCCGAAATGAAAAATATCCTATATTCACGGAGCAAGTCTTTTTCAATTTATATTGCTTACCTTGTCTCTCAACAACTCTTGGTTTTCTCAAATTTATTCTAGTCAGCCGAGTAACACACGTGCCTTCTTTCCTAGCCCTAATCTCCAAGGGAAGTGAGCTATTGATCTGAATCTTAAAAATGAAGGGAACTTTTAACCTTCTCGGGAACGCTTTATCCAGAACCAGAGTTGTCTACCTGGACACGCCACGAAACAACTACAAATCCCAGAATTCACTCTTTTCGTTTCGCTTTCTAAAGGAGGAATGCCTAACTTAATCTCATTTCCAGGAGCAACAGTCACATGACGCTTCCTGGCAAGATGGCGGATAACCTCCCTTCGGAGTTTGATGTGATCGTGATAGGGACGGGTATGTGCGGCCCCGATACTCCTCGGACAAAGTGTAGAAAATCTATATTGTTCCTACCTTCTCTATCATTGCAAGAGTTAGCAAACTATACCGAAGGTCGAGCGTGGGAGAACGGAGAGGAAGTGAGGTAGTTTGGAGTCAACGCCGCACTTAGCTCCAGGGAGGGGTTTGGACTCGCGGTGCCTAGCTTCTTTGAGTAAGGGTCGGTCTGTTCTTGGCTAACTGCAGATTGGTTACTGCGGGGATTCCTGTTAATTTCCTTAGAGGAAAGTGGGTTTGAAGTGGAAGGTTGGGATTTTATCTGTAGAGAGAGCCTTGACAGGACACTGATTCTTGTTGATATCGAGGTGATGTTTCTCATTTTATCTTGCTTTTTAAATGAACTTTCTCAAGTATGTTCGTAGGTTGCAGGGCAGCTGAGATCCAGCTTAATTTGTAATTATATGGAAATGCTCAGTTGGTACTCGCGTATATATTAGAAAAAAGAAACGGATTTTTTTTATTATGTTGATAATTTTAGGGAATTAAATTTATTGTGGTAGCCATTCCTGCTTTATAATGTTGAAAGTATTTTGCTTTTTACCACCTAATCATCTACCTGCTATTTAAGGTGCTAAGAACGGACTCTTGAGTTCCAGTTCAGATGTGTAACCTTATCTTTCTCCTTGTTTTTTTGTCCTCTATGATTTAGGTGTAGAAGGCAGGGCCCCTCCCCCTGCAATTTCTAGATCTCAAATTAAGTGTACAGTGCATGACAGAAGACATTTGGCAGCAAACTAGCTTTTTTGTTTTTCTAAAGAGTGTAAGAAATTAGTTTTGCATAGGCCGTAAAGGACGTGGGTATTTTTCTCCTGTCTCTGGAGTATGGTAGACCAGAGAAACTCTGATGGATGGAACCCTGCCTCTTGTGTTACAATGCATTCACTTCCTACTTCCTCATGTTTCCAAACAATAGGAGCAGCCATGTTTCCAGGATCAGAGTAAAAGTAATAGCTACCTGCTCTCAAATGTTTATTATTTCTTGACCAATGTTCCAGACAGTTAGGCCGGATGTAACATCTTGACAACCTATTTGGCATAGTTAATCTCTACATTTTACAGAAGACAAAAAGTAGGGCTGGAAATCTAACTTGCCAAAGATTGTAGAGTTTTAATTTCCAAAAGCCTACTGTTCTTTTTTAAATGCATTTTGGACAGGGGATCACTATATAGTTCGACTGGGAATGATCCTCCAGTTTTCAGCCTCCCAGAGTGCTGGGATTACAGGTGTGTGCCGCCACGCCCAGTCTCAGTCAGCCATTTCAGCCCACACACTAGGGTGGGGCAGATGAGATCAAACCTGGTCTCTGCGCTCTGCTGAAGCAGGCGCTTTTAGTCCACTAAGCTATCCGGTCAGCCCTATATGTTCACTGCTGTATCCCAGAAAAAAATAACATTGTTTTGACCTTCTGAGTCCATGTTTTAGTAGAAATAATTGGGGCATATTTTAGTAGTAATAATTGGACAACTTAATATTTTACCTTGAGCTAGCTGTGTGAATGAATGGGAAGGTCAGGAATTTAATCTCTCCTATCTTCGGTTTTCTTGCTTTAAAAGATAGGCAGAGTAAAATGGGCTATAGAAGATAGGCAGCTTTTAAGCTGTTAACAAAAATTGCTCTAATTGTAGTTGTACCTGGGTACTTGTCTTTACAACAACAAAGACATGTTCCTAGTTTGAGAAAAACTTCATGGATTCAGATAATCTGGTTGTAACTGTCAGGAACTGATGTTGGATGAGAACAGGAAAGAACCATTAGATTATTCACTTGTACTTCCCGCTTATCCTGAAACTAAAATAACATCCATTTTATAAAGCGTAATTTTTTTTTTTTTTGTCTTTTTGAGACAGGGTCTCGCTATGCAGTTGAGGCTGGTCCTGCGTTCACTTTTGTAGCCCAGGCTGGTCTCGAACTCGCACTGATCCTCCTGCCTCAGCCTCCCAAGTGCTGGGATTACAGGCGTGAGCCACCACGCCCGGCTATAAAGCGTAATTTTTAAAACATACTTAAGTTTTGTAGTTTTGCTTTTCCCTTTTGACATTTAGGAACTTGGGATATTTAAATTTTTTCTTTGAAATAAGAAATTTTTATATGTATTTAAATTTCAATTGATGAATATTCATTCATATTAAACACTGTTACTGATTACCTTGTAATGTTTTTGTTTTCTGATGAAAACAACAAACACATCTATCCTGTTGGAGTTGTCCTGGTAGAGGTAGTAGTAGGAGCCTAAATGAGCCAGAAAATTCTATTAGAAAGCACCAGAAGTGATTTAGAAAATGATTTATTTTAGACTTATTCTAGTGAGTGTAATATTCTCAATTTATGAGTAAAGTATCTGAAGTTAGTCTTACATGGCTTATTATTACTTAAAGTGACATTCTACGTTTTATAAAGCATATTGCTTACATTGTGAAATATAGCTTTTATTTTGCGAATAGTGGAAAATTAATAAAAGCGTTTCTCAAAGTGATTTCAACACTTTCAGTGTGTGCAATTAGAATTATTTGTCATGTGTTTGTACTATTTCTTTTCTGAAATAGTTTGCTAAAAGTATTTAAAATAAGTGTTTGCTATATTAAAATACTACTTTGAAGGAAATACAGTGTTTCATAGTTTTTTTTTTTTTTTTTGTCTTTTTGAGACAGGGTCTTGCTATGCAGTTAAGGCTGGCCTTGAGCTCACTTTTGTAGCCCAGGCTGGTCTCGAACTCGCACCAGTCCTCCTGCCTCAGCCTCCCAAGTGCTGGGATTACAGGCGTGAGCCACCACGCCCGGCTAAAATTTTAAAAGATATTTGGAAATTCAAGGAAATACAAAATTGTAGCCTGTCAAGAATATGTTTTTTGGCTCAGTCTCTTATTTTCAAGTACTACTCTTGAGAGAATGACAGTAACTGAGTTTACACCAGGAGCAGTACATATCAAAAAGACAAGAGTGACATGTATTCCCAACATAGTTTTAGTGTTACATTGTGCTATAGTCAATATGCTGTACCTTTTGAAGGCTCTTGAGACCAATATCTGATTCATCCTGTGTACAGAAGTGTATCGTTTTGCTATTGATATGTTTTCTGCTTTGTCTGCTTCCAGTCACTTCGTTGTTTAATCCATAACACATTCAGCTGTGTTATGCCCTTAAGTTCTTGTTTTCTTCTTTAAATTTCCTATATTAGGGAGACTATATGATATTTACACATATAGGTCTGGTTTATTTCACTAATGAGTATATATATGTCCCATATACACCCATTTAAAAATGAAGTCTTCCAATTTATCATTCTTTATGGATGAGTAGTATTCCATTGTATAAAAATACCACATTTTTTTAACCAGTCTTCAAATGATGGGCATTTTGGTTGTTTCCAAGATTTGGCTATTACAGATTGGGCTGTTATAAACATAGGTGCACAGATATCGCTATGGTATGATGTTTTCAGCTCTTCTGGGAAAATTCCCAGTAGGGGGATAACTGGATTGAATGGAACTTCCAATTCTAGTTTTGTAAGGATCCTCCACACTGCTTTCCATAATGGTTGCACCAATCTGCATTCCCACCAGCAGTGGAGAAGGGTTCCTTTTTCCCCACAGCCTCTCCAGCATTTGTTGCTGGTTGATTTCTTTATGATAGCCATCCTTA
>PVJA010017181.1:0-42267 GCA_004027025.1 Myocastor coypus | reverse complement strand
CAGAGTACAGTGTGTGGGCATGACCCACCTCCCTATTGATGTTGCTTAGAAAAAAAAAAAAAAAGGAAAAGAATATACTTCTCTTTGGACTAAGAGGAAGCAGATACATACACAGTCAAATGTTCTGCAATTGCAGTGGGCCACCAGTGAAGCTTGTAATGTTGGAGGCTATTGAATCTAAGCCTCCTAAAGCTCATCTCACCAGTCTAGCTCTGCGTTTCATGCATTGTAATTAAGCATTTTTTTTTTCTTGCTGGGTGGTCAAGGGCAAGTTGAAGCAAGACCTGTATAATTTGCTCTATTTTGAATTATTATTATTATTACTGTTGTTGTTGTTATTATTATTTCAAGGTGAAAGCTTGTAATCAAGTTTTGATCTTCTGCAGTTGTGGAAATCCAGTTTTTCTATTATCAGTTGTGGATGAGACTGTGTGTTTTCCAATTTATGTTTTGGTCCCCAATCAGTTGACTGTAGATATCTGAGTTTATTTCTGAGATATGTATTGCCTATGTATCTTTTCTTTTCTTTTTTTTTTTTAAATGTATCAGTTATTTAATTAGGTTCTTAGTAAGAAATTTAGAACACTAATTTATAAGGATAAATTCCATTGTCAGAGCAAAAACAGATCACTGGTAGGCCCAGAGTTGAGGAACAGCTTTAATTTTTGCTAAAATCTGAGAGTGCACCACTTTCTGATCCACATTGTGCTGCTTTGGAATCTGGTATCTCTTTCTTGGGGTCGAAGATCTCGGCCTCCTGGTGTCTGGGCTTCCACAGCTGCTTCTTGAAGTGTAAGCATCAGTGAAGTGTTTGGGGATTTTCATTTTGCTGATATCAATTTTTTTAGAGGTGCCAATGACAGATTTCTTGTGTATTCTTCATAGAGGAACATGATGAAGGCTAAGAGGCCCAGTCATAAGTAGAAAGCCACTGGCCAAATGCTTCGGGAGGACCACTTTCTTGCCTCTGTGATTCCTGGTCAGGATGATCAAGACGGTGCTGGAAGTGATGCTATCTTGAAGTTTCCACACATGGTAACTGATAGGTATTTTTGCTGTGGCTCAAGAGCTTTTGGGGCACATCTCCAGTAGGGTAATATCTAGGCATTTTTCAAAGCTTAGCTATCTGGGTACCTCTATTCTTATCCCCACCAGTTTTGTGATCATAGGAAGAACTTTCTCATTTTTCTTGTCAACCTTTGAGTTAGCAGCTGTGTACTTTCTCTTGTACAAAGCCTTTTGGGAATACATAGCAGCTTGGGTGCATCTACCAATTCTTCTAACCAGGACAGGATTTTGGCTGCAGTGGGGTTGCCCCTTCTTGGACATTTTTGCTTACACCTTACTGTTTTTACCATACCACTAGCAACAGCCTTCTTGACTTCAGGTTTCTTCTCTTCAGAGTCTGGCTTCTCCGTTTTTTCACCCGCCATCTTGCAAGATGGGAAAGAGAAATGTTTCCAACTTCTGATCTCTGTGTGTCTGTTTGTATTCTACTGGTACACAGTTTTGCTAACCATGTCATTGTAGATATTTAGAAGTTAGATGTTGCAATGCTTCTAGCAACTTTGTTCTTTCAGTTCAAGATTGCATTAGATTCTATTGTGTTCTGTGTGAATTTTAGGAATTTTTTTTCTCATTCTGGGAAGAATATCATTTGTGTTATGATGGTGATTGCATTATATCTGTAAGGTACATTGAATATTTTAATAATATTAATTTTTCTTGACTGACAATATAGCTCAGCAGACTAAGTTCCTACTTTGGCAAGTGTAGGGACTAGGGTTCAATCTTCGCTTATGAGTATGGTCTTTCATTGCGTCCACTTACCTATAAAAGCCTCAAGTTTATCTTTCTTTATAGCTGGGCAATACTCCATTCTATATAAACACTGCATCTTTTAAAATCCATTCCTCAGTTGATGGACATTTGGGTGTTTCCAAGGTTTAGCTATGACAAATTGTGGTGCTATAAACATGGGTGTGCATATATCCCTGTGTTATGATGTTTTCATCTTTTCTGGAAAAATACCCAATAGAGGAATAGCTAGATGGAATAAGAACTCTATTCCTAATTTTTTGAGGAATCTACACACTGATTTCCATAGTGGTTGTACCAGTATATGCTTGATGATAGCCTTTTGTTCTGGGATGAGGTAAAATCTCAGTGTTGTTTTACTCCGGGGTTGTATTTATAAAATGACCAGGGGCTGGCAGGATGGCTCAGTGGTCTAAAGCCCCTGCTTGGGAAAGCTTGGGTGGCTTCAGGGACCTCGGTTCAATCCCCGGCACCACATGCTGCGCCAGCCTGGCCCTCAGGGCGGGCTGAGCCAGCCATAAAAAAATAAATTTATAAAATGACCAGTGATGTTCAACTTTTTCATAAAATTACTTGCAATTTGTAGTTTTTCATCTGAAAAGTATATATTCACTTTATTCATGTCCATTTTTGAATTTTGGAGACCTGATTTTTAAAAAAGATTTTATATGTTCTACACAGAAGTCCTTTGAGATACAGTCAGCTAAATTTTTTTCCTGAATTTGTGGATTTTATTTTTTACACTGTTGGTGATTTCTTTGGACATGCAAAGCTGAAAGGTGCAAAAACTTTTCAGTAAGATGAAATCTCAGTTGTGGATTATTTGAAGTATTTCTCATGCAGTTTGGTTCTGTTTATGTGCTCTCTTCTTGCCCCGTGTCTTCAAGATTTATACCTAATTTCTCTTCTCATAGGTTTAGTTTGTATTTTAATATCTAAATGTCTGATCCATTCTAAGTATAGTTTAGTGCATGGTAATATACATGGATCTAATTTTAGCCTTTGGCACGTGGTAAATCCAGTTTTTCCAGCACTATTTATTAAAGAGACTATATTTTTTTTTCCAGTGAATATGTTTGCTTTCTTTTCAAAGATAAAGTGGCTGAGTGTATCTGTGGTTGTGTCTGTATCTTCTAATTTGTTTCATTTATCCTGGGGACTCTTTTCTTTTTTGCCAGTATCATGCTGATTTTATCACAGTAGCTTTGTAGCACACTTTCAAATCAGGGAGTATGATGCCTCTTGCCTTTTCTTTGTTGCCCAGGATTGCTTTAAATGAATTTTAGGCATTTTTTTTTTTCTGTATCTGTGAGGCATGCTAGTGATATTTTTTATACTTGTCTCAGTTACTTTTGTTTTATTGCTGGAACAAATACCTGACACCCAAAATGAAGAAAGGAAAAGTTTACTGAGTTCACAATTACTGGAGGTTTCAGTGCACATTCAGCTTGCTCCAGGGCAGACTGGCATATAGCAGAGAGCAGCAGTTCATGGCAGCAGGACAGCAACAACAGCAACCACAGAGAGTCTGTCTCTCATATTACATTCAGGCTCTCTGTCTCAGGCTATCCACTTCAAGGCCATAACCATGATATCAGCAGTACTCAGACCCGTAATCCCATCCTTGGATCATCTATAATCCCAGTGGATCATGAGTTAATCTCAAACTGTAGAAGTCCCCACCCCATGACTTCATGAGGCTTTAGGGGGAAAACTAGATGCAAACCATAACAATATTGAATCTGAATAACAATTTGGGGAGTGTGGAATTTCACAATGTTGGATTTTCCTGTTCAGGATCAAGGAATATCTTTTTCATTTTCTGAAATCTTCTTTGATGTTTTCTCTCAGAGTCCTATAATTTTCACTGTATAGATCTTTACTTTCTTTGTTAGACTGATTCCTAAGTATTTCACTTTTTTACTTGTTATTTTGAAAGGCATGGTTTTCCTAATTTCTCTCTTGGTATGTTTGTTGGTTGTATAAGGAATGCTACTAGTTTTTCATGTCTCCTCTTTTTCTTCTGGTACTAGAAGTCCAACTTAATACCTTGTGTTTGCCAGGTAGGTGCTTGTGCTGAGCTATATCCCTGGCCACATGCTCTTGAGTTTTGAGTATTGACTTTATATCGAGCTATGATACTAAATTTGCTTACTAAGTCTACAAGTCTTTTGGTGGAGTTTTTGGAGTCTTTTAGGTAGAGTATTATGTCATCAGCAAATGATAATAATTTAATTTCTTCCTATATAATACCTATGCGTTTTATTTCTCTATTTTCTATTTGCTCTGGTTAATTTTTCCAGAACTATATTGAATAGGAATGATAACAGTGGACATCCATATCTTGATTCTGATTTTAAAGTGAAACCTTTATGTTTTTGTCCATTAAATATGATGTTGACCATTGGTTTGGTGCAGAGGCTTTTTATCAGACTCAGAGAAAGAGAATTTATTCCAATGTTGCATAAGGCTTATTTTTACTTTATGTATTTGGTACAGGGTCTACAGGGTGTGCAAGGTGCACTACATACATCAGACTTGTCGTCATTCTCCTATTGTCAGCCTCCCAAGTGCTGGGGTCACAGGCCTGTGCTACCATGCCCAGTCTAAATTGCCATCCCAGTGCACCCCAGGGATGGGGTTGGCACGACTCAGCAGGTATCAAATCCTGGCTGCTGCACTTTGCCTAAGCAGGTGCTTTAATCTGCTGAGCTATCTGGCTGGTCCTTTCTGTAAGTTTTTTTTTTTTTTTTTTTTAAATCGTGAATGTGTGATGGACTTTTTCAAGAGGTTTTTCTGCCTCTATTTGAGACGGTCATGAGATTTTTGTCTTTGGTGCTGTTGATGTAAATGTATTCCATTTATTGATTTGCATATATTAAACCAGCCTGACATACCTATGATGAATCCAAATTGGTCATGGAGTATAATCTTTCTATTGATGCATTCTGTTTGCTAGTATTTTATTGAAGATATTTGCATGTACATTCATTAGGAAGGTTGGCCTGTATTTTTCTCTTTTGTTTGGGTCTTTCTCTGGTTTTGGCATCAGGGTAATATTTGAATCCAGGAATTAGTTTGGGAGAATTGCTTCCCTTTCAATTTCCTTAAAGAGTTTGAGAAGAGTTGGCATCAAATCTTCTCTGAATTTCTTATTAAATTCAGTTGTGAATCTATCAAGACCTAGGATTTTCTTTGTTGGTAAGTTTTTAATTGCATTTTCAATTTCTTTGTCTGATAATGGGTTATTCAGAATTTTTATACCTTCTTGATTCAGCTTTGGTAATTCCTATGCATCTAGAAATCTGTCTATTTCTTCTGTTTTTTAAAGAATTATTTATTTATTTATTTATTTATTTATTTATTTATTTATTTATTTATCTATCTATCTTGTTTCAGAACCTTTGTTGGTTTATTCACTCATTTTTATGGCCAGCTCAGCCCGCCTTGAGGGCAGGGCTGGTGCAGCATGTGGTGCCGGGGATCGAACCGCGGTCCCTGAAGCCGCCCAAGCTTTTCTAAGCAGGCGCTTTAGACCACTGAGTCATCGTGCCAGGCCCCTCTTCTGTTTTTTTTTATCATGTAAGAGGAAAGGTTTTTGAAGTAGACATTGATGATCTTCTGTTTTCTTGCCTTTTTTGATAAGGTTGGCTAGGGGTTTATTGATTTTATTCTTTCAAAGAGCCAACTTTAATTTCATTAATTCTTTGTATTGTTTTCTTGCTCTTCATTGCATAAATATTTGCTGTGATGTTTATAATTTCATGCCTTCTTTGGGCTTTGGGTTTCAGTCGATCTTCTTTTTCTAGAGTCATGAGATGAAGCATAAGGTTGTGTATTTGGGCTCACTCTGTTTTCTTTATATGAAAATTCACTGCTGTAAATTTATAGCAGCCCCTCATAAGACTGTTTTCATTGTATTCCACAAGTTCCATTGGGTTGTATCTACATTTTTGATTAATTGCAAATCTTAATTTATTTTCTTCTTTAATTTTATATGTAACCCAGTAGTTGTTCAGAAGCATTATATTTAATTTCCATATATTAATGGGTTTTTATGGTAATTTCTTTTGTCAATAATTTCAAGTTTCATTGCATTATAGTCAGATGGTATTTATGGGATAATTTCAATTCCTTTATTCAACAACTTTAACACTACTTCTATCTACAAACAACACAAAAACTAAATGACTCTTCCTTAAGAGAAGCAAATAGCTGGGTCTCTGAAAGGGAATTTTGTCTTTCAACTACAGATTTTTCCCAGTCTTTAGATTTTAGTGCAGTCACATGAGAAAGCTTTCAACAGTTGGAGTTGGTCAAATGTTAGTTCTTTTACTGGAATTCCAAATAATTCAAATGGATTAGCATCAGATTTCTTTTGCATGATCAAACAACAGGGAAGAGCAAGGTACACCACAGACAAAGTCTTTTGAAAGCTGTGCACCAAGTTGTACAAAAGCTGCAGCATGAATAGTAGCATTTCATAAAGAAGCAATAGTATTTTCTTGAGCTTTTGCCAGTTGGGCAGTTGTTGTCAAGTTCCCTGTACTTCGATGTCCAACATCCTGTGGTATTTGAAAAAAATAAAGGTTTTGTGTCACAATTGTATCCTGGCAATGGCTTAATGATGACAAAAAAAAAAAAAAAAAAAAAAAAAAAAAAAAAAAAAAAAAAAAAAAAAAAAAAAAAAAAAAAAAAAAAAAAAAAAAAAAAAAAAAAAAAAAAAAAGAACTTGCACTTTGCCTATGGCTTTCCTGTAATTCCTGCTCATGATGGGAAGTGTAAAGACACCAGCATTCTGCCCACTGTCAGCCGTGGTAGGTGATAAGAGACATGCTGTGCCTATATATCCTGGGAGGCGTTACCCTGAGCTACCAGTTCGCTGAGGTCCTCCTCAAACAAACAAACAAAAAAATCTCAAATTAAGTAGTGGCATCAAAAGCTTAGGTTTCTGATGCAACTGAGAACCAGAGAGGGAAAGTGATAACTCCAAAATCAGAATACTTTGCAGGGCAAGATGTAATCTTATTTCCGTCTGACAAAAGTCCAAGGGTAGCTGCAGTCTGATGAGACTGAGAACTAGAGAGAGAAAGTGATCACTCCAAAGTCTTTGAAGTGTGAGACAAAAGTCAAAGTGTAACTGTAGAGACCAGAAACCTTTCTATTTCACTCTTTGAAAGGGATCCTAAGATGTCAGCAAATTATACTGTAGGGGAAAGAAATGCCTGAAGTCAAAAGAAGTCAGAAGATTCCCACACATGGCTGGGAGTTAATTGAGCTAACATTGAATAAATTGAATCAGAAGAGAGAAATTGAAACAAAAATCCACAAGGCAAAAGGGAAAGTGGAACCTCTGTGGCCCATCTTCAGAATCTACCTCTAGAACACCTGCTTTATCTTTGACCTCTTTTATAAGGAGAAAGCCATAAGCAGAGAACTCGAAGAATGCTGTATTGAAGAAGGTTATGCACACAATAACCTGACTGCAAAGTGGAAAAAGCAACGGTATGAGAACTTGTGTTGCTTTCCATGAATTCAGGCTCAGGACACCAATTTCAGGATCAACTTCATTTGCTGGGGTCAAAAGCAAGCTGAAAATGGGTTACATCATCCAGCACCTGCACCCTGTCTGTTGATCTGCTCTGGCTGAAGCGCCACCTGGCCATGATCCCTCTCCATCCTGGACTTTGTACCTTGTGGGTTCTCACTGTGCCACCCATTTTCTGGAAGAAACTCTTCTCAGAGCAGTGCCCTGGGTCCTATTTGGAGCATGATCTCTTCAGGTGAAAGCTTGGTGTTTACCAGATGTGATTAAAACGTTTAAGCCTAAAAAGAAAAAAAAAAAAAAAATCAAAGATTAGTTCTAGGTTTTCTGGCTCCGTTGTCTGTATGCTGTCCTCAGTTCAGCCTAAGGCTGTAATCCATAGTGATGGTCCGCGGTGAGTGCCCACACTTGAAATCAATGACACCTACAGCTATCTCTAAGGTATTGGACATTATCTGAAAAATAGTAGGAGACATCTTATCGTCATCTTCTTCCTCTGGACTCTCTAGATGAGGTTTTAGTCTAGATTTTATATTTTTTTCTTGCTTACTGAGACTGAATGTTTTTTAGAATAACAAAAATGTAATCTTATTTCTGTTTGAGATGTCAGCCATCCACAATCTAGAATTTCAACACCATTGTGGATTTCAAATTGTCCATCATCCATAATAGTTTGATTTTTAAGGGGCTATTGATAATAGTGGCAGAAGAGTCTCCTGCTTGTGAACTATGACCTGACATGGACCACTGATAGCCTTTGGTTCTAAAAAGTACCCTTCAAAGTAGCGATACTGCATACTCCTCTAGTGAGTGCACTGGTTGCTCTCCATAGCATGCTGTCCCTGTCTCACCTTCCAGAAAGGCCACAAATTTTGAGGATTTCAGTTTTCCAACACATCATAGTTTCTACATACTGCAAAAACTTCTGGTAAGAGAAGGTCTGTTTTTGCAAAGGTAACCCGAAAAGCATTATTTTAATAGATTTCTGTTAGGATTCTGGCTGCTTGTTTGGTGGCCAAGGCTTCTGTGCCACTATTGCCACCACAATGCCCAGGAGTAAGGTCAGACTGAGGAGTGGGATATCTGTGACTCCTCAATATGCTGTCCAGTGGCAGCACTGAGTGTAGAAAACACCTCTTGTATTTCTCTCTTATGTGTCAAATTTATCAGCAGGTTTTCTACTTTCATGTTGTCTTTGTGATTGTAATTGGCTTTTTTTTTTTTTTTTGCTTCTGAATGAAATCTCCCTTGAATACTTTTTAGACTAGTCTTATGTTGATAAATCCTGTCCAGTATTTGCTCATCTTTTTTTTTTTTTTTTTTTTAAATGCATTTAGTTGTTACAGGATCTCACTATGAAGCTTGGACTTATAGTAATTCTCCTGTTTTTCAGCCTACCTAGTGCTGGGATTATTTATTTGTGCCACTATGTCTGGTCTTTGTGGTTGGCTCAGCCCATCCTGGGGGCAGGGCTGGCACAGCATGTGGCATCAGAGTTTGAACCACGGTCCCTGTGCTTGAGCTGACCTAAGTAGGTGCTTTAGCCTGTTGAGCTATCCTTCCATCTCAGTATTTCCTTCTCTTGAACGTTTTGATTTCTCCATTATTTCTTATTTTTACATGTTTAGTTAGATACCATAGAACAAAAGTCAGGTCAAATGTCATTGGCATTTTTTGCCTGGGGTAATCAGAAACATTGTAACAGGAAAACATTCTAAGACCATCCCAAAGTAGCTACGCTACAGGTTAAGATTCAAGGGCCAAAATTAAGTGTTATCCCACCTAATTTGCAAATGAAAGAGTTCAAAGTTTATCCTGTACAGTGTAAGGATTTTCACACTTAACACAGAGTGACTTATTTTTCAGAAAGTGATGCAACTTGTAGTTTTCTACTATGTAATGATTAAATAAATCTCAAGTGTAACTAGGCAGCTATGTAATGCAGCTCAGTAAGGTTCAGTAAAGCGCTGTGGGCTGGCGTACATTCTGCTTTAATATGGAGCTATATTTGGGGCTTTAGAAAGGCAGCAATAAAGTATTTTGGCTTTTACTCTAGATGCTTAGCATGGTTAAGGTGACAACATATTAAGTGAAGGAGGTTAAACTGAAAGACAATCATAATCTCTTGCAACTTACACACGCTGTATAATGCTTAGATGGAATGAAACCAGTGTAACTTAAAGGATGTTTTACATACAGAGAACTTAAAGACATTGGAGGCAACCACACTAGACATACTATGGTAATGTGTGGAAAATGCAAAGATATCACAGAACTAAGGTATACTAAACAATACTATGTATTACTTAAGAAATCATGACTAGCTCTCATGCAAAGCTAAGCCTGCACCCATCACCCTAAGCACAGTGGTTTATAAAGCCTTGGGTTTCCAGGAGGGAAACTGCTCTAGGAAAGCCAACAGATCTTTGGAAAGTTCCATATGTGTGAAACCAGGATAAGTCTCTAATCTTGCTATCTGCGGAGAGTACCAGATGAAACCATTAAGATTCCCAGCCATGATGTCAGACAGGAAGGTCCTCATGCAGCCCATGTTCCCTGGCTCCAGGAAAGCTCCATGTACGTGATGCAGAAGTTGCCAAAGAGGGAAACCGGAGGTCAGCTGTGTCACTGTCATGCTAAGAGCTTTCAGACCTTGAGAATGGTGTGATCCATGAGGCTTTTCATAATGCTCGGTGCCATCCATTTGATAATATGCTCAAAGATAAAAGGAAGCATGATTGTTATGGTGACGATGGTCCCAGACTTTGAAAACATGTCTGCTACTTGAGAGTCCTTCAATCCAATGATATTCTGCCCGTTGTTTTCGCAAATGTTGTGTTCAGTCAAAAGACCATTTCTGGCCGCAGAGCTATCTTTCACTGTGGATGTTATTTTTCCATTTTTGAAGATAAAACCAACATGTCCAGTACTATCCTTGCGCATCGTAATTGTTTGTTCAAAGGGTCATGTCTGATCATGGTAATCTTCTCTCCAGAAGACTGCTTGAGCACCTTGTGTGCTTTGTCAGAACTCCAGCCTGCACAGTTCTCACCACTGACCTGAAGGAGTTGGTCCTCGAATCTCAGACCAACCAGAGAGGCTGGAGAATTAGCCTGAACTAGCTGCACAAATATAACATTATCTACCAATTTAACCCTGAGCCCAATTTTTCCATCTTGATCCTTGCACAAAATGACTTCATGAATCCCTTGTTTTATTTCTGCTCTACGAATTCCAACATCATTCCCTGTTACAGGGGCTACCATATAGTTCACCCTGGAAGGTCTTGCTATCAACTGCCCCTGGGTCAGGGCTCCAGGGACCATGGCACATACTTATTCTTCATTCAGATTTAAGCTCATGTACTGTGGAAGCTCTGGATACAGTCTGAGATAGACACTTCCATCTTGTGAGATGGAGGCAGAAGCTTCTGACAGAATTTCTGGGTTGGCAGGTTTTGCAGAAAAGGCCGTTTGAGCCTGAATTACTTTGTCTACCTTCAAATCTTCAAGAGATGGATAGAGAGACATTTCTGTAGTTTTCTCTGCCGCCGGTTGCTCACTGCTGCGGCCCTGCCCCTGCCCCGCCGCTGCCCCGCCGCTGCCCCACCACTGCCCCGCATCTCCAGCACCGACTTCTGAAACCCAGTGGGATGGTGCAGGCACCCATGGCCCGCCCGTCCGTCCCAAGCGTCCCCTACACAATTAATTTTATTCAATATATTGTGATGTCCCTTAATATAAAGCATTGTACCTTCTCCCCACCCCCCAGCCTATAAGATTGTAATTACGAAGTGGTAGTATATTGGTTATCTGAGGCTACTGTAATAAAATGCTATAGATTTTAACAGATGAATAATAGCTTGGACAGCAAAAATTTTATCACAGTTCTAGGGGCTAGAAAATCTTATTACTATTACTACTATTTATTAAGGACCTCTTGCTCTTAGGCTTCTAGCAGTTCAGTTTCTGGTGGTTTCTTCTCATATTATAGATGGCCATGTTTTTGCTGAGTGCTAATATGAGCTTTTTTCTATATGAGCATGGAAAGTGAGCTCTCTCTGTGTTTTCCTCCTCTTCCAGGGACACCAGTGCTATTACATTGGGACCCTCACTTTATCACCTCATTTAATTCATTTAACTGAATTTCATCCCTAAGGCCTTATCTCTAGATAGGGTTTCTGAGAATTAGGATCTCAACATATGAATTTTGGAGGGCACAGTTCAATATATAACACGTACTTTGGTAGAATACTTATGAAATACAAGACTAAGTCTACAGAAGAGTAAGTTGCATCTCTGTATTATATTTGAAAGCTAACATGCCAGATTTTAAATTATAAAGTAGAACAATTTCATTTACATATGTGTATATTTATATATAATCATTTATAGCATTCATTTACAGACCAGGGTTCATTTAATGATCAGATCTTCTAAGAACATTCATTCATTCTGTCATGTCCCAGTTTCCCTTCTCTCATTGCTGGGGCACAGTACTCAACACCCAAAATGAAGGAAAGAAAGGTTTACGTAGTTCACAGTTAGTGGAGATTTCAGTCCATACTCAGCTGGCTCCAAGGCAGAGGGGCACATAACAGAGGGCAGCAGTTCATGGTGGCAGCAAAGAACAAGAGAATGGCAGCAGCTCTGGCAGCTAGCCTCTCTCTCCTCCTTACAATGTAATGCAAATTACCCACCCCAGGGCCAGTGTGTAGCATTTACACCTGCAATCTGAGCATTGGATCAAGAACCAGTCACAACCTCCAGAGACTGTCCCACGACTGAATGAAACTTTTGGGGGACAACTATCCATAAACTATAACACTTACTATCTCAAGATTAATAGTAATTATTTAATTGATAGTGCTTTTGGGAAAGGATAGTAAAATTGATTCTTGCTTAAGAAAATGACAGAAGGGAAGTCTTTGGGTTAGATGGTGTTTTCAGTGGCAGGGGAAGAAAAATCTACAGATTTATAAGAAGGTATGTTTATAAGAGGTATGTTCATTAGAATATATTATTGAATTTTTGGGGGCCAGTTTTTGAAATTTTTTTTACCTCTAAAATCTATTAGAATAGAATAGTTATTCTTGAGATGGAATGTTCCAGATAGGTGAAAAACTTCCATTGAGTAAAGCTGGCAGATATAATTGTATTTTTTTGAGCACAGGAGGAAAGCCCCGAGGGAAAAGGAAAAGAACTGGGATATAATTCTTAGGCCAAATTTAGCTCCATGGCTTCTCAGGGAAATAAATGCAATAGAGTCTAATCTATCATCCTTGATTTTACAATTACCTTTTGCCACAGGACCATAGATGTTCATAAAAACATCTAAGAGCTTCACTTATTTTCCCAAATGCTTCTCTTGTTCTCTGACATTTAGACCCTTCCCTCTCTCCCCCTCCGCCTCTGTCTGCCTGTCTCTCATTCTCTTCTCTCTTCTCTCTTCTCTCTTCTCTCTTCTCTCTCTCTCTCTCTCTCTCTCTCTCTCTCTCTCTCTCTCTCTTTCTCTCTGTCTGTCTGTCTCACTTCTCATTGTAGTACTGGGGATCAAGCCCAGGGCTTTGGGCCTGCTAGGCATGTGCTGTACCCCTGAGCTGCATCCCCAAGCCTAAGACAGTTAATTTTGGCCAGCCTATGCAGCTGACTTTTTATTTTTCAATTCCTGATTTAAACAGTCATGTTTATAATTAATGGCTTTGAGTAGTATTCAAATAGTTCTAGTCATTACTTTCATTAACTTTATGAAATTCTTTACCTTTTGTAATGTCTGTGTCACAGGATGTCTTGGACAGTCATTGACTGACTGGCCAGCAGAACTGACTGCACAGGCCTTGGTGTGGAACAGGAACTAGTTTTATGCAGGCCAGGGATATTTGTTTTCTAATGATTTTAATGTATACTCTCATACTAAGAGTGACACTTTCCATATGACCCATCCTCCCCAGGGTAATATTAGAAAATTGGAGAGTAAAATAATAAGTGAACTGTCTGTGTCCTTTTCCAAAATCTGTCTCTTTTGATGTCCTACCTATTACCGCTTACCTACTTGGGCATTTCCAAAATTTCTCTCAATCAGTGTACGCACATGCTTGATTTTTAACATCTTTCAAAACATTGGTAACATCTGTATGCTCCACTTGTTAGTCTCACTTCTCTCCTTCCTAACACAGCTTCCTCGAAGTCATTATAGTTTTTTTTTTTTCCAATTCTTTTATTGTTTAAATTTAACAATGGTTATATTACATATTTTCATCATCGGATCAGTTTAGATTAATACATATATGTATATAAGATTGATCAAACAACTAGAAGTCATTATAGTTATTGTCTGCAGTTTTCCACTTTCTGCTCACTCAAATCCATGGCACTCAGGATTTGCCTCCTTTGCCTCCATTCCTCTCCTGCCCTATTTATTAAGGCCACCAAAGGCCATCATGTTGAGATTCAGAGTGTTCCTCTTCCCTGGATCTATTGCAACATTTACTGTGGTGTCTTACCAGGCCTACACCTTTGTTCACTGCACTGCCAGCATGTTCATTCTCGGTCCTCTTTTGAAGCTTGTAGACAGGCCTTCTCTTCTCCCAGCCTCTCAACACCTAAGAGATTCTTTTTCTTTTCCTCTTACTTTAGCTTTTCCTGAGGGCATTTATTATTTTTTTTAAATAATTCTTTATTTTATTTATTTATTTATTTTTTTCTTGTTTCAGAACCTTTGTTTGTCCATTCAGTCATTTTTATGGCCGGCTCAGCCCGCCCCGAGGGCAGGGCTGACGCAGAATGTGGTGCTGGGGATCAAACCGCGGTCCCTGAAGCCACCCAAGCTTCCCCAAGCAGGTGCTCCGGACCACTGAGCCATCCCACGGGCCCCCTGAGGGCATTTATCTAGCCTCATGTCTTCAAGTGCTGCCCACATATGCCAGTAATGAGCATGTGCCCTTCAAGCTGGACCTCCCACCAGCATCTAATGTCCAAATGGAGATCTGGCTTTCCTAGGCCAGGTATCTAATTAGCATCTGAAATTTAACAGTTGATTCTTCTCTTCTTCTCTCATGTCAAATTCTGTCCATCAGCAAATCCTGTCAGCTCTACCTTTAAAAAAAAAAAAATCCAGGACCAAACCTCATAGCTTCCTCTGCTTTTCCACCTTCAGCCTAACTGCTGTCACATCTCCCTTGTCTCCTGTGCTAGAACTTCCCTTTCTGCTTCTACCCTGCCCCTCTTTAGCCTGTTTTGGTCATACTAGATCCTTTAAATTTATATGGCACTGAGGTCATTCTAAGATCAAAACTTTCACCTACTTCTCACCCCTCTGTGGGGGAAAGCCCACACTCCGCACTGGCCCACAAGGCTTCATGTCATGTGCTCATTCAACTTTTATCACTTTTTTTTTTTTTTTTGCAGCTGTTAATTACCTGTTTTCTCACATAGAAGGATTTGAACAAAAGGGAGAGGACACAAGGCTCTTTCTCCCTCAGATACTTGCAAAGCTTATTTCCTCAACTTTAATTTTTCACCTAGCCGTCAAATATTAGATTGTTAGGCCCTCCCTATTCTAAGTTGCCTCTTTTCTGGTTTGTGTTTTTTTGTCACTCAAATACAAAAGGACCAGAAAGAAGGTGATGTTTGGGGCCCATTTTATAGTGTTACATTTTCATGCCATGTGCTTAGCACATAGAAGATCCTAAGCAAATATTTATTGCATAAACATATGATCAGAATCCAGAAGTCATGTATTCATCATCTGTGGTATTTAAGCAGCTGACAATGCTCATTAAATTTAATTTAAACTCCATAACTTCAGGTATTACTGATAGATGGAACAAATGAAATTAAGAATTAGGAAATCACATTACCTACCCCTGAAAGTTGGCATTGTAGCTCACTTTCTCTGATTCTAACTCCAGAGCCATGTCTTTTGTTACCAGGAAGCAGAATTGTAGGGTGCTTCCAATTGGCATGGCTGCTCGTGGAGACCAGAGACATCTGTCCTGGCCTGAACACCTTGGAGGGAGGTGGCCCATAGTAGAGTTCTAATGGATATTTGTTTAAATTGTCGTGCTTATTTATTTTTATTTTTAAAGAATACAAAATAGTGATAGAAAAAAATACCCCATTAGAAATGATACAAGATTTCACTAAAGTAATAGGAATTCAACATTGGTTGCTGAATTGCATGATGCTACAAATTAGTGGTTCAGATTACCAGATATAAACATGTATGATTTATTTAAAGAACAAAGCAAAACAGTAACAATGAAGTTAGAAGAAATTCAAAAGAGGAAAAAAAATCAGAGTAAAAAAAAGGTTAAGCATTCTAAATTATCATGTTGGTCCAGCTGAAGGCTATGGACATTTCCTATCTTGACTACAAGCCCATTTGGAGAATGTAAGAAAAACCAGGTTGAGCATTACAAAGGAATGACAGCTAGAAATAGCGAGCATGTTTGCCACAGGCAAACGGTAGCTATGGCCACTGTCTCTGCTTTCATTTTATGAAAACTTTCATGTAGTCTTCTCAGTCCTCTGTTCTGCCCCCATGGAGAGAAAAGCTGAGAAAACCACTCAAATCAAATAAATACCTTCTGAGAAGATCGCTGGAGCATGAGCCTTGTCTTTGAGGGTGCATTTTCTAGTACAGGACCAGAGAAGGAAACCAAAAAGGGATTTGAACAAAAGGGAGAGGATACAAGAGAACTAATAGGATGAGGAAAGTCACTCTAATCTTATGTCTTCTGTCTCTCTTCAGAATTGCAAGCACTTCAGAATTCCATTGCAGAGGAGGAGGGTATTCTGTATTTCAGGCTGTTACACTGAAAAGGCTCAAGCATCCCTGGGCCACGTGGGCATTTCCCCTGTTGTTTGAAACTTTTCTTGAAGATGTATTTAATAAGAAAAACTGATACATATTTAAGCTATTTACTCTTCAGATAAAGTTAATCCATCCTTTACAGCAATCCTGAATCAATCAATTTTTATTGCAAGGATTGCCACAATACCTTTAATGATGTCTACATTAACTATTCTGGTGATAGAGGAAACAGTCATCTTACATGCCAACATTTTTTCCTTTTTAAAAACAATATATACAACATGAATCCAGTTTTGGGAGGGTGAAAAGGAAGTAAGTAATGGTTGCAAGTTCTCCCACTTTGAAATATGTTGGCAAGCATCAAAACCGTCTCTTATACAGGCCTGTACATGCTGTATGTGGTAGCTGAGTGTTGGTAAAATGAATAGACTCAATGCTGACCCATCTGCCCACACAGACAAAGCCAGGAGGAAAGAGACAGCACAGAGGGAATGTAGATATTTGCATGTGTAGGCAGTGCAGTGAGCTCACCCTGCCAGCTTGGATGGGTTTCATCTGACTCACTGAAGACCTGAACACAATAAAAGGGCTAATGTTCCCCTAAAGAAGAGAGAATTCTCCCTGCCCAATTTTCTTTTCAGCTTGAATGTTGTTCTTTTTCTGATTTTGACTTTGAACTGTAACGTTGGTTCTTTCTGTATCTCAAGTATGCAGACATTCAGATAAAATCTACATCATTGACTCTATTGGCTCCATGGCCTTTGAACTTGGACTGGAAGTGTTCACTTGGCTCTCCAGCGTCTCCAGCTGGTCAAGTGCAGATATTAAGACTTTCCTGCTTCCATAATTGTATGAGCCAATTCTCTTTAATATGCTTCCCTCTCAACATCCTTTTAGTTCTGTTTCTCTAGAGACTTTGACTAATGCATTGTTATAGTACAAACTGTTCGACTATACTCAGCAGTTTCCATGTATATACACATTGGGTCCTTAAGTACTTATTTTTGAGCACTACTGATTTATGCCAAAAGGTTGCAAAGAAATAAGGTAATTTTTATCTAGAAATTAGAGTTCAGTGTCACTTTACCTAACCTTCCATGCTAAAAGTATTGGCATCCAGTAGAAGATGTTTTTGGTGGAAAACTGAGCCATGACCTGCACCTTACAGAGGTGGAGACACCATTCGACTCTGCCAGGTGAAATGTGAGCTGGTGAGCACATGGGGAAAGCTTTTCTCCATCCTGTGAGAGGACGCCCGTGGTTTGAGTTTGGCTGTCATCTCATTCCTACTTCTGTTTATGTGGCCATCGGCAAATCCATTTTTGTACACTTTGTTGAGTTGCAAAATAGGAGTAAAAATAGTACTTGTTTTTTAAAAAAAATTTTATTAGATAATACAGGATATTTAAACTAATTTAGACCAGCATCTGCTCCCTCCAATGTTTTCTTAAGTCAAATATGCCAAGTTTTAAGATGCTTCATTATTGTGTATCCTACTAACAAAGGAAAAGCAATGCTAATAGTTAGGTACTATTAGTTGTACCATCTCCTGGTGTTTTAAGAGATCAACAAACTATATATTTTAAAATCAATAGAATAGTACAATAGTTGGTGGCATGTAAATAAAACTGTGAACCAGACAAACTGATTATTAAGGGTGGTCACAATCAGTCCTAAGTTACAATAGAAAAATAAGCCCATTTCCATCTGTGGGTGATTATTTCAGTAGCTAGCAACAAAGTTCCAGGCAAACAGAACTGGGCCTGTGCAAATTACCTCTTGAGTAGTCTAAAAAGTTAATAAAGTATATTTATTTCATTTTCTTAATGAAAGTAGAGCTTCCTTCACTACAGGCTCCAAAGGGTCATTTAATAATCATCTTAGGTATGATGTTTGTTATGAGTCAGATGCTTAAGTCCTTTTTCTATTTTTGCATTGAGGTGATAATTTTGAATACGCTTGTCTTTGAACTTAGAGCCAGTAAGGAGGTGAGAAGGCTGGGCCTTAATCTGACAGGCCTGGTAACTTTATATCAAGAGAGCACCATGCTGGCCAGCAAGAGCCCTCCTCATCAGTGACTGAGTCAACTTGAGAAAAAATGTTGTCGAAGCCTCCTTGTCCTTGGTGTTCAGTTAACAGCAGCCTAAGCAGACAGATGCAGGAAGCCAGGGGAGGACAGACACTGAATTCATTCTGCCCCTCTACAGGGCCAGTCATTGGTGATAAGACATGGTCAGCCTGAAGTGCTGCCTTGCAGTTTGGAAACCAAGAGCAGGAGCTTCCCACCAACCCTGCCAATCATCACTTTTTGGCTTGCTCACTGCTCAGGTCTTCTGACATGAGGACTTTTATCTTTATAACTGTATACAATTTCCAATTAGGTCTTCTTATGAACATCTACTTTTGCTAAGAGTTCATCACTTAGCACTCATACTTCCTTAAGTACTACATTGAAAAGTTTAGTGGTTTTATTTGTTGGGCTGTGGTTCCATATCTGTTTTATGAGTAAAATTTTTCCTTTGGCTTTGTTCTCACTAGCAGTTGAATTTTGCTTTGATCAACCTTTAAGGTACCTAATCACAGTATAGGCATGTATAGAGTGCTATGATCATCCATTAATTTATTCAACTAGTATGCATTGGTAATTATAGTAAAAAAGAAACTAAATAGAAACATGGAAAAATATGAGAGGGAGACAGAATAAAATCAAGGTTATTTGTTGGAAAGTTTGACTTTACGGATAAAATGTCTGTATTATGGAATACTATGAAACTAGATTTATTCGAAGCATGTACACTGACAGAAACCAAGCAAAACATTAACTAAGGAAATTCTTGGAGTAAGCTCTTTTAATGGTAGATGAGATTGCCTACCATGCATGTAGCAATTTATATGTAAATGGATGTATCTGAAACTCATGAGCATTTTGAAGGTACTTGAAAAATATCACTCTTCATTCATTTCTAAGCATTACCTTTACATCTTTGTTTCCATTATTTTAACTATAGCCAATGAGTGACCAATCATGACTTTCATTGTGACACTTCATTGTCACATCAACCAGCTCTGTTCAAGTGTGAGCAGAGAGGTTTTGAGGATTCTGTTCACTTGCATGGCTTTTGGAAAGACATTTCAATTTCTTGCTGCTTATGTGGTAGTTCCCCCAGCTAAGTGATCTGAGGAGCAGGAGCAACAGCCTCCTCCCCTTTAATGTGACATACTGTAAGGAACAGCTTTGATCACATGGGTGAAGGTGCTACACAGAGGTACAGGCACTAGAGGTGGCCAAGTTGGAGAGCACTTTGTGGTTGGCCATTCCACTGGCCATGTGATGTCTTAGCTTTTCAGAGGTTGCCTTCTGAAAAATGATACTTTGGGCACAATGGCAGACAAATAAGATGAAATACGCAGGTAGAATTATAGGAGTGGTTTCACTCATAGTCTTGGTTCTGAAAACTTCTGATTATCTTCTAGTAAATTCTCTTTACACTATATTAGCTCAAATCAGTTTCTGTAGTTGTAACACAAGATTCTGAACTGATAAGAAAATGACCATAATGTAAATTAAATTTAAAAGACCACACACTACTGAGAGTACTTTATTTATAGGATATAGAAGTCAGGTTTGCCATTTTTGGCAATGGGGAATGCAAATATAGAATGAAGAAAAAATGGCTAGACCTCGTGGTGCTAGATTAAAATTGAACACATCAGCTTGGATTCATGGGGCGCATTTGCAAATCACTGCACTGTGGCAATGAGTAAGCTGACAGACACACTGAGACTTGGGTTTTATACCTGATGCTCATCCAAAAGAAATCAAATCTCCCTGAGAAATATTGGAGGTGGCGAAAATACAGGTTATCCATTGAAAGTCCTGTGAGAATGTAACTAGATTCTCAAATAATGATAAACATGCCAAGAAGCCTGAGCTGCCAAGCATGAAAAGTGTCTTTCTGGCCAGATCGGAAATAATTTGAACATTTATAGAAAACCAAGCTTACAGCCGTAATATTAAGATTCAGGGGGAAATCATCAAACTAATGGGTAAAATGTGGAACAGTAAGAGCAATGAGACATTTACATAGTCTACACATCTTTCAAATGCACGTGCTAAAAGGAAAAAATAGAAGAATGAAGAAGACATGCCATCGTAGTCAAGTGATTAAAGCTAATGCCACTGAAAATGGGCCAAGAGGACATCAAGTGCTCCTTTATATGATGCACTAACAATCCAGTGTCACTGTGTATTCTGCTCAAAACACACGACTTGACATTAGTCAAAAGGGAGGATATCACACATCTATATTGAGGGACAGTTTATAAAACAAGTGCCATGTTCTCTTTAAAATGTTAAGGTCAAGAAAAACAAAGACTGAGGAATATTCTGATTGCAGGAGGCTAATGGACTAAGGCAGGTGACTTTAAGGCGTGTTCCTGGGTTGGAGCCTGTGTTGTGGGACAATTGGCTATGCTCTATGAGATACTGTCACAACTGGTAAGATTTGACTTTGGACTGTGGGTTGTATAATAGCAGTTTTATATAAAATTTTCTGTTTGTAATAATTATATAAGAATTCCACTTTTAGAAAATACAGGAGTATTTAGGAATAAGTCTATAACTTTCTCTCAAATGGGTCACAAAAGTATGTGACTCTGTGAATGATAAAACAGGTGGGGCCAAATGTTAACAAGTAGTGAATCTGAACGTAAGGTCATGGATTCATTTTCTATTGCTGATACAACAAATTGCCATAGATTCAGCATCTCATCTCTGAAGGTCCAGAGTCTGGCCTAGTGTAGCTGAATTTTCTGTGTAGAGCTTCACACTGGGTTAAAATAAAAATAGTAGCAGGATGCTTTCTGAAGGATCCTAGGGATTATCTGTTTCCATCTTCATAGTTGCCGTTGGCTGCATTTATTTCCTTGAAGCTGTAGGACTGTGTTCTCCAGTTCCTTGACAAGAGCTAGGGGGTGTGAAGGGGTATATGTGTGTGTCTGTCTTCAAGCCAACAGTCCTCCTATAGCCCACATCATACTTTCAGTTTCTCCGCTTTAAAGAGCTCATGGGACCATATTAGGTCTACCTCAGTGTAGTGGGTTTCTAACTGGTGGTCAACTTATTATGCCCAGCTGAATTAAATGAGTGTAGGGCTGCGTGCCGGAGGCCCACCTGAGGGTTGTTGACAGCAGCATAAAGGCAGAACAGGAGAATGTGCTAAAAACGCTGTTAGGGTTGCTGTTTGGAGAAGCTGTTGGAAGCTACTAGTGCTCTTGGGCTGGTCCGCTGGAGGACCTTGTCATGCTGGCTTTCCCAGTGAACTTTGGAGGACCTTTGGCCCTTATCTTGAGCATCACTTCCTGGCTCTAGAGGGGAAGATGGTGCACTGCTCAGCCTCATGAAGAAGCTTGTTGCGTTGACTTTCCTGATGGGAACTGAGCTTTCCTCATTGCTGGAGGAGCTCAGGTCCTCACTGTTGCTGAAGAGGGCTGTGCTACTTTGCGGGGAGCTCCGGTACTTATCTTGCATATTGCTTCCTGGCTGTAGTTCAGATCTCTCAGCCTGCAATGTAGTCACTGCATTATTTATGTTTTCAGTGGTTTTATTTTCACCTAACAGCCTGGGTCTGCTTTTCTCCCTCATTACCTGCCAGGCCACCACCAAATTAAGCAAGGAACCTGTGAGGTGGTCGCGGTGCATCGGTGCTGCAACAAGAACCGCATTGAGGAGCGCTCGCAGACAGTCAAGTGCTCTTGCTTCCCAGGGCAGGTTGCAGGCACAACTCGGGCTCAGCCTTCATGTGTTGAAGGTAAGATCTTTCTGGTCAGTTTCCCACCATATTCCTAAAAGGCCTGAGACTCTGAAGACCTTGCCGTCTTTGTAGCCTTTGGAAATCTTAGTCACTTTAAGGTCAGGATCAATCCAAAAGTAAACAGAAGTGCAAAGCCAACAAGTTCTCGGTGAATACTGTAAGTGTTCTGTACCATTCCTCAGGAGGTGCCAGTGGGGGATTCCATCCCAGCCTGTGGGGAGATGTTTTTCAGGGCCTTTTTGCACTCATATCCAGATCTCACTCAGGAAAGCTATTTGTTCCCCACATGCTCCCTTCTCCCCTTCCGTATGTGCTTGCCCCTCAAAAGCCTTGGGCATTGGTTCTGGGATCTTCCACAGGTGTGCAGACCTGCAGATGATTAGGTGCTTTATAGAAAAGGACATGGTACTTGCACCTCACCTCTGCACATGCTTTTGTGTGTTTTAAGTCTTCTGCAAGTTAATTGCAATACCCAATATAAATATTATATAAATACTTGTACTGTAGTGCTTACAGAATGACAAGGAAAATGTCTGTGCACATTCAGTGCGGATGCTTTTTTAAAAATACCTTCTTTCTCTGTCCCTTGAGACTGAGTGCTGAGCCCATGGGAAAAGGAGGGCTGACTGTAATATGCACTTAAAACTAGCAGTCTGTCCTTTTTACCTTTTTGTAAGTGTTATAGAGAAATGTCTTTTCTGTTATTTCTAATTTATTAACAAACATTTATAGAACATCTTGGGAGCCACTTCCCTGAGAATACTTGGAGATCATGTATCATTCGTTTGTAAACTGTAAGTCCCCTAGCAGATCACTGGGCCAATGTTGACAAACCTGTGTCAGTGAATGTTGATGGTTGTAGTGAAGGCCTGGGATTGCTTCATTTGATGTCCCTGGCTTTTTCCAATAGGCAGCTTGTTATAAATAAGCACCTGCTCCCAGGGGAACAGACACAAGGGGGTTGTCCCTGCCACTGCTGCTGCATGGTGCTGATGACCAGAAAACTCCCCAACAGGGACCACTTGGAAGCTTGCACATCTCGCAGGTGCATGGCTAAAGGTCAGCAGTTGGAAAACAGGCAGAGACACACTCCTAACTCTGGATCACATGGTTGATTGTGTAATAAGAGCTGACTTGCAGCCTGCCTCTCCTACTACACACACGTAGGTACACATGAATTATGGATTTCTGGGTTATGTGGACGCAATGGTATGTATCAGCACAATCCCAGTTACCTTTAGTGCAGGCAAAAGACAGCAGAAAATTCCCCATATACAGTTCCTTGTCAGAAGCCCCAAGGGCCAGATGGGCTGCTGCACTCCTTGGATGCTCTTGTCTCCCCTTCCGGGTACAATGTTCAGAGTTGGTTTTCTAAGATGAGCACAATGCGCACATCGATTACCTAATAGACCTGTTGTGTCTTCCACACATATACCATAACCACAGACATTTATTCAGTGCTATACATGAATATTCATGCAGAATGGTAGAAGGGAATATGAAGCGCCTTATGCTAAGTCGTCAGCTTTTATTATCATCTTATAGAAAATCATTTCCTTTTTAGAATTATTTACATTTGTGGCCTATTGATAAAGGGTGGTAGATCTAGAAAATGAAGGGGATCTATGATATCAAAATAAATAAATAAAAAAAAAGAAATTTAAATGAGAATTGCCAGAGGCCTATATCCGAGTCAGGACAGTAGAACATTGGGTTTCTCCTGTGATCCAAGTCTTGCATACTGTGTCTTCTTGCTGTGTCTCAGTCAGCTCACCTGTCCCCAGCCCTAGCTACCTCCGCAGTGCAGTGGCCAACGTGACATTCTGCTGGGCCTACTATTCCTACCCTTCTGTCCTTCATCCAGTAGTCAGAAAAGTCCTTGCTTACAAACAGAACTTGCCTTCACATCCTCAAAGCTACATTTAAAATACTTCTTGTCTTTAGGCGAAATATTGGGATTCCTTATACTTTACAAAGCCTTGCATGACCTGGCTCTGTCTCATTGCTCCCTTTTGACCACCCTACATTCCTTAACTAAAACTCTTTCCATTCCCTGTAACTCTTCATATTGTTTCTCCTGAATTCCTGTCTTCCTTGTCCTGATACATATGTGGCTTAGTTAACTCGTATTTTGCTTTCAAAATTCCTGTAGATTTTTATGTTTCCCCACACTGCTAATTCATGACACACACACATTTTGTAAAAACTTGCTGCATGTCTCCCTTCCTACCATTCTGTAAGCAGCTTATGGGCAGGGATGGACTCCTATTCTGGTCTCTGCGTTGGCTGTCCATGAACTAGTTTTAGTGTGGCGGGAGGGAGGTTGACTCACCATCACTAGTCACAGAATGGTCTAGAAAGGTAACAAGTGCATTTGCCTGCCTCTGTAGGTTTTAAACTTCTTAGAGGAACTTGTGAATCATAATGTAAGCTATTTTTATATCCTGTCTAGCCTAGAGTGTTCAGATTTTAAGTCTTATATATAATGTTTTATAGTATTTAGCACTTTTATTAGAGCCTGAAAAGTACTGATGGAGTAACAACAGCTGTTGCCATCTTTATCTAAGAAAATATGAGTGGCTTAATTGTATTAGGGTTTACTAAATGAATAGACTTAATATATAAATGTGTGAGTATATAAAGGATTGAGTGACCAGATTGTTATCACAATGGCCTCCTCTGGAATCAGGGATGGGGGAAACGCAAAATGGCCATCTGTGCGCTGGAAAGACAGAGGAGCAGCCGACGTCTGAAGGCCTGGAGCCCGCAGCAGGGTCCAGCGTAAGTCCT
This sequence comes from Myocastor coypus, assembly GCA_004027025.1. Taxonomy (NCBI): domain Eukaryota; kingdom Metazoa; phylum Chordata; class Mammalia; order Rodentia; family Myocastoridae; genus Myocastor; species Myocastor coypus. The sequence goes on along the minus strand of PVJA010017181.1, from coordinate 17,487 downwards.
TGTCGGAAAGCTGTAGGATGTGTACTGAAGAGTCTGTTTGCATGCCTGAAGCATTGGAGGGAAGCATCTAAAGGTGGTGGTAAGGACAGAGCTCCTCCAAAGACGCTAAGGGAAGATTCCCTTTTGGTTCTATCCAGGCTACAACCCTCTGGCTGATGCCACCCACACCCAGGCTGGGTCTTCTCTCCTTACTTTGTGACCTCCATATTAGTCATTTATAGACCAATGCAGAACTGTACTCTGCTAACCCATTAGGGCTTCCTTAATCCATCCAGGCTAACATGCCATAATTAACCTTCATGTACCCTAAACTAGCTTGTTTTAAAGTAGACAAAATCACCTTTGGCAACCACCCTTGATATTTTGCCAGTATAGTTTTCTACGTACTTGTGTACCTAGAGATAAGTATGTAGCCAGTGGTAGATTTCAATATGAATGTGTTTCTTCACAAATAGTATTACAGTGAGGATTTCTTAGTCCATCTGCCTTTTATTTTTATTAGAATTATGTTGTAGAGATCTGGAGGTGCCAATGAGTTTAACTGAAAGTTTTCAGCTGCTCCACATCATGCCATTGGCTAGTTGATAATTCACTTGGCTATTCCTCTATTCATGGAAATTTTGTTGTATCTGTGACAAAGAAAAGTCTTCCAGCCTAACTCAATTACTTTCCTACTCCTAAGATCATGTGGAGTGTGTGGCATGTGGAGTATTATGTGGCATGTGTCCAGGACCTCTGAAGCTCTAGAACTTTCTGTGATGATGCAAATATTTTCTCCTTTACGTCCATGTAGAGGGGTAGCTCATGTGATGATGACATATTAGTATCTTCTGCATATGACAGTACAGCTATCATGAGCATATAATTAAACTGGCGCTGGTCACTAGAAGCGTCATATTGCAAAGTACAGGCAATGTCATATGTGTGTAGCATTTATGGCCAGAGAATACTGACATCCTGAAGGGTTGGACTGTGACTCTGTTTTCCTCTGAGCATCATCCACACCAAGCACCACTGGAAAACAGCCAGGGTTCCATGTAGTTCATTGGATAGAAGTCAGTGGGGTGTTATAGTAAGTTTCATCTTTTGTTAGAATTATGTCTGTTTTCTAACCCCCGATCTTCTGTTTCTTTCTTTTTTTTTTTTTTTTCTCTGTTTCTTCTCTGAATGTTTCCATTAGGGCTTTTTAGCTTTACCTGCTTAATCTTTATCCCATAATAATTATGTAGTATCATGCTGTTAATTGGCATATGGAAAGACCTATTCTTTGCTGATATGTCCCTGTTATCTTATTTGTCAATAAGAATAAAAAGATTCAAAAATATAAAATTCACCTAAATTTACATTTAAATTAAAACAAAGGCAAGAAGATGTGGGATTAGGGCACTTATTAATGTTGACACAGAGATCACAATACCCTTTCTGTATTATTGTTAATCCACAGCACAGATGCCTATCTAGTATTTCTATTGTTTTTCTGTAAAACCATAGCTTTTATTAGTTAAATAGTAAAACCATCTGTTTTATCCCTCCTCAGATTTTTTTTTTTGGTATAATTAGCTTGCGAAGTCCACTTGTATTATTGAAGTGCATCTTTGTTACATGTACAGAATTGAGGGGAGGAAGAGGGAATGGGTTGACTGAGACTATAGCCTGTGGGTCCTGAGCTAGTCTTCCGCCAGGCTGGAGAGCATTCTTCCTACTAAGTCTGACCTGTACAAGGCTACTTTGTGATGGGAACTATACTGTGCACATTTATCAAAATAGAGCTGTATAGAGATAATGCTGAGTGGTTTTATGATACAATGAGATAAATGTGTAGTGCAAGGAAGCTTAATTTATTGTGGCAAAATGAATGCTTTTTAAACATCAGGTTTAGGAGATTAATAAGACAAAAACTTCAAAATGGATGACAGTTACCTTCAAGGCTATTTTTAAAAATCTGATATTGATACTCTGGTTTCTGACACTTCTGTGATTTAGGGACAAGAGTTACTATCTGGTCTGTAGTCAACTCCCATGGCTTTATGGACTGTACAATGAGGCATAAGGCCTCTCTTTATGAGGAGCTTTCATTGGACTTTTAAATCAGACATATTTTCCTTGCCATGGAAAAGAGAAAGCAGTTTTCTGATTTTTTTGTCAGTGCAGTCATGTGCATGGCAGTGGGTATTACTTTGCTAAAAGTACAGTGGTGTTAAAAGGACACATGTGTTGCATATGGTTCATTCATCAAATGTTAGCACCTTTTGCCTTCTCTGTCCTTGATGCTGGGGTGATAGATGATCATGGGACTCAAGTCCTGATTTCAGGTAGTCCATTGCTCACCAGGAGATACAGATAAACTCTCGAACATGAAGAACTCAATGGAAGAACAGAGAAGAGGTCAGATGTGGGCCCTGTGAGAAGCTGTAGGCCTAAATTTACTAAGTAGAGGGCTGGGGTGGAGAAATTCAGGGAATGAGGCAGCACAGAGCTTATGAGCATGAGTGGAAAGCCTTTGGGAGCCAGAAATAGCCTGGGAAGCTGGGAAATGCTAGGGCTGGAGAAGTAAACAGAGACTTCGATGTTGGAAGCTTTAGTTCCTTCTGGAAATTTGCATTTTTAGGAGAGTGGGTGAACAGAGTATGCCGATGAGCAAGGCTATGAACTGCTCTGGGCAGAGTTTCTATAAAGCACCATGGTATATCTGAAAAGGAAAAATGTGACTTTTAAAAAGTTTACAGGTCACCTTGTTGGCACTGGCAAGCAAGCAAGTGGGAGACACATAGAGGTTAGACTTGTGAAGTTGCCCAGGATAGGGTACGGCAGGTAGACAGGCAGGGAGAAGTGGTGTGGTGTTTACCATGGATTAGCGTTATTTTCATAGCCGATGCTTGGTGTAAGTCTTGAGCTGAGTAGATTAAAAAATACACACGAATGTTTCTCCACCCTTGTAATTTTGTCTCTCTAGGACACTAAACAGTTGTGAGAGGGCCCATAGGCATCTATCATGCAGAGGCCCTGGTGATCTAAACCTCCTGCAGTGCCCAGACCTCATATAAAGCATCAACCATCCCTAAATATCAATCTGAGGTGGAGAGACCCTGGCTTAGAGGTCCTAGTATGTGGGGATGATGTTGTGTGAGGCTGCACTCAACAAGGAGGACACTCCCGATTTACCAAGCTCAGCCTGTACTGGACTCATTCAACAACCCATTTGGGACCCTGTGTACTTCAGAAATAAGCATCATATGTTATTGGCAGACTATGCAAATGAGTAAGAGTCTTTCAAAAAATTACCAGTATTCTTAGGCTCCTATGTGTGTTGGGGTTAAGTTGGTATTATTTCTTTTCCTGAAAGAGTAGTATAAAAATTAACAAACAGTTTCACTTTTCAAGAACACTGAAATAACAGTAAGAACAAAATGACTAAAGATACATTCAAATCTCAGAGCATATTCTAGAAGATATATATTCTAGGAGAATTTTCTTAATCATTCTGCCCATAGCTGAAATGTACAGATACAGCTTCTTAGAAAAGTCTTAAACCTGCGTAAGTGCTTCTAAGTCAATACATGAAAGACCAACTCTTGAAAAGTGAGATTGGAAGGTGTGCTTATGTAAATGGCTACATAAATATGTCACTGTGTTTTATTGAACTGACTAATATTTTATACAAAAGAGTTTAGACAAAGAGCATTTCAGAGTTAACTAGCCACTTCCATTGTCTTTTTGTCCTCTTGCTTTTTTTGTATAAAACTGAAAATTCATTATAGGTTGGCATCCTGAGACTAGTGGATATTATGTATTTTCTAAATCAGGAAGGACAAGGCTTTTAAAAGATTTTTAATTTAAAAATAGAAGTGGTGAGATGCTTTTCCACTTAAGGAGTATTGTGATATTTAACAGGAAGACAGTATTTGTCTTCTGTAAATCTTTTCCCTAAGAAGAAAAATGCTCAGAAAAGTGAGAGGACATTGTCAGTGCTGAGTGGAATGCAATCCTACTCTCTGTACTTTCACAGCTTGAAGCTGCGTTCAGTATACACAGAAGGTTCGGCTTCTCACTGTCTGCTCAACTTCTTTCTGTCAAGTTCGTCTCTAAGCTGGTCTCCACCTTTTCAGGGGAGCCCTTAGTCCTTAATTCATACAGGAAACTGAAAGTGATGGTTGGTTTACTCTATTGGCGACTTTCTGTATCTTCTTTCTGAAAGAACACTTGCTATTGGGCCTTTCACAGAAGAATCTCATTATAAGCAACGTGTCTCAGTGGCGGGGACACCTCACTCAGCGCATTCTTCCACAGGCTATGAAAATGATTTTTAAGTAGTCTACTGCACATTTGTCTGTAGGAAAATCATACCATATTTTCCAATTAAGTAAAGGGAAACTGGTAAACAAGTTTCTAAGACTTTGAGCTTGTTTCCCTAATTTAAATCCTTAAAAGGCATATTTTAATTTCTTTATAGTCTAAAAGTGTCAAGCTTTTCTGAAACAGACAGCAGAATCTATTACTTGTTACTTTTCCCCCTCAAGCTCCTCTCCCGGATTTTTGGCATCAGGAGTGTTTTATGTCCCCATGGGCCCTGGAAGTGCTGATATACACTGAAGAGATGCTCAGACACTCCGACTCATTGTGTTCCTGTGCAGGGCTCACCCTTCCACTGGTCTTCCTTTCTAGAGTTCTTTCTGAGCTGCTGGCGTCCCCTGCCAAGCATCTTTTCTACGCTTCAGGTTTCCCTGTCTTACTGAATTACCTTGCTCATACACTGTCCATGGCTTGTTCCTGCCTAGAGAATCAAGAGAAGTCCGTAGCTCCTGAAGTTTTGTTACCAGACTCCCTTAGCTGGAGTCCTTTGCTTCCCTGATGCCTCTATCAAAGCGTCTTTCTTTCTTTTTTTTTCCTTTTAATTAAAAATTTATTTATGTATTTATTTACATATAGTACAGAATTTCAAAACCAGATAAATTTAACAATGGTTGTATTACATATTTTCATCATTGGATCAGTTTAGATCAATAAATATCAGTGTATAAGATTGATCAAATGATTAAACATTAACACTTTCAATAAACATTAATTTTTTTTTAATAGTTGACACACTGCACATTGTCCTCGCAATAGTTATACAGAGCACAGTGTGTGGGCATGACCCACCTTTCTATTGATGTTGCTAAGGGAAGAAAAAAAAAATTCTTCTCTTTGAATTAAGAGGAGGCAGATGCATGCACAGTCCAATGTTCCACAATTGCAGTGGGCCACCAGTGAAACTTACAACGTTGGAGGCTATTGATCCAATCCTTCTACAGCTCATCTCACCAATCTAGCTCTGTGTTTCATGCTTTGTAATTAAGCTTTTTTTTTTTTTTTTTTTTTTTTTGCTGGGTGATCACCTGTCAAAGCATCTTTCACAGAGCTCTGGTGCTTTTGCAGAAAACGATCTCTTAGTTACCTTCATATCCACTTGGAATCAAACCAAGGCTTCAGAGAATGACTGCTTACCACTTTGTGAAACAACACCTATCATATAAATGTATTTAATATTGTCCATACTGAATAAATATGTGCAATTAGTACTGTTCATTAGGGTGAAAATAATTATCTTGACATGATCATTACACTCTGAATATCTGTATTAAATTATCATAGGGCATAACCCATAAACTTATACAACTAGAATGATAAAAATAAGTAAAAGAAAGTTTACGTAGTGGTATAGTAGACCATAGACTAGAGTGCAAGATACTCTAAATCTTGTATCTCTACCCTTACTTCACTAACTGCATGGAAAGTTCTGGTTTTTGTTCTGGTTCCACCTGCCCCCTTTCCTGTACTTGAAGTTTTTTGGGACAATTGGAAAAGGGATAATTTCTGGGAAGTTTTATCTGACAAAATAAGTTACCCACTTAGCAGTCTGCCTCTCTTAATGTTGGGACTTCCTGATTTAAATAGAAAATGATTTCCCCATGGTGATGAATCTGCCTGATGGGGGTAGTACTGCTTTTGATAGACATCATCAGTGAGTAGCTCAGTGTTTGGTCAGAATTGAGGACAGTGGCTCTATGTGGAGAAGAAGTGATGACTTCTTGAGGATTATGAAACTATCTGGTACACTTACCGTGATACACAGGGCTGGTCTGGCTATACAGATGCAGTTACTCTGTTGCAGCTTCTATCTAAGTCTTTTTCCTGCTGGATGGCCCTGGTGTAAAAGTATATATGTGAGGGTTAGCAGGTGGGCTCTGCTGTTAAACTGCCTCCCTTCACATGCTGGCTCGACTGCTTTCAAACTGTGTGATCTTGCCATGTACTTGATACTCCTGACCATGTAGTTTGCACTTCTGCAAAAGGCATGAGAATAACATGTTTTAATCTCACAGTTTCTATGGCATTTAAGTTAAGAAATGCAGTCAAGCCAATTAGGGTACCTGGCCTTCAGTGTAAAAAAACAAAACAAAACAAAACAACAACAACAACAACAAAAACAATTTTTTAGCATTTGGAGAGGTTTGCTTGCTTGAACTTGAGTTTCAGGTTATATATGCAGTGGTGGTTCTGGCCAAATCCATTGGGAGGGTCTTTGGTTTTCTAGGTATAATGTCATGTTATCTACATAGACCACTTAAGTTCTTCCTTTCTGTTATAGGTGATTTTTCTCTTACCTAGTTGCTCTGATTAGGACTTCCTTTACTGTGTGGAGTGGATATAGGGAGAGCGGGTCTTCCTTCTTCTGTAATTAAAAAAAGTCTTTCATCATTGCACTGTTTAACATTTAGTGTTGCTTGACCTATATGACCTTAATTATACAGTACATCCATGACTTATGAAAGAGTTCCATTTCAGGAAAACATCCATAAGTTAGATTCATTTATAATCCAAAAAGCCTGTTTTTATACAGTACACCTGTGAAAGTCCACGACTTGAGGTCATAAGTTAGTACCTTGGTGTATTGAGATATCTTCCTTCATTACCTAATTTATTGAAGTTATTATCATGAAAAGATGTTGAGTTTTGTCAAATGATCTTATGTATCTATTGAGAGGAATGTACAATTTTTATCCTTCATTTTGTTGATGTAGTATATCACATTTACTGATTTGTGTATACTGTAGCATCCTTATTTCCCAGAGAAAAATCCTACTCCTTAATGGCATGACACTTTTTTTTTGTGGTACCAGGGATTGGACTCAGGACCCTGTGCTTTCCAGGCAAGCACTTATATGGCATGATACTTTTAACTTCTAATTGAATTTTGTTCACTACTATTTTTAAAAAAGATGTTAGCATTCAAGTTCATCAAGGATATTGGTCTGAAATTTTCCTTTCTTGTAGCATTCTTATCTGGCATTGTTCTGGGGCTAATACTGACTTCATAAAATGAGCTTGGAAATATTTTTCCCTTCTCAATTTTTGTAAGACTTTTAGAATGATTGGGATTGATTGCACACTAAATGCTTGGTATTAGAAAGGGTAAAATTGGGGCTGGTGAGATAGCTCGGCAGACTAAGTACCCGCTTAGGCAAGTGCAGGGACCAGGGCTTGGTCCCCAGTACCTCATTCAATGTTCCCCTGGTTCCCTGGGTGCACTGAGCCAACCACTGAGTCCAGGTATGGTGGCATGCTCCTGTAATCCCAGTGCTGGGGAGGCTGAAAACAGGGGCGTCGCTATGTGTCTGAGCTGCTTAGTGAAACTCTGTACCAAATACATTAAAAAAGTAAAATTTTAAAATATAAAATCAACCCTTGACCACCCAGCAAGAAAAGAAAAAATCCTTAATTACAATGCATGGAAAGCAGAGCTAGATTGGTGAGATGAGCTTTAGGAGGCTCAGATTCAATAGCCTCCAACGTCACAAGCTTCACTGGTGGCACACTGCAATTGCAAAACCTTTGATTGTATATGTATCTGCTTCCTCTTAGTCCAAAGAGAAGTATATTCTTTCCTGTTTTTTCTTTCTTTCTTTCTTTTTTCTATGCAATATTAATAGGGAGGTGGGTCATGCCCACACACTGCACTCTATAGAATGATTGTGAGGACAATATGCAATATGTCAACTTTCAAAGAGAAAAAGGGGGAAAAGAAAAAAAAAGTAATGTGGATTTAGAAAGGTTAATGTTTGTTTGATCAATCTTATATACCTATATGTATTAATCTAAACTGATCCGATGATGAAAATATGTAATATAACCATTGTTAAATTTAAACAATAAAAGAATTGAAAAAAAAAGAAAATATGTAATATAACCATTGTTAAATTTAAACAATAAAAGAATTGAAAAAAAATAAAAAAAATATAAAATCAATATAAAAATAGATTGAAAATAAGTTGCATTTTCTTTTTTAAATTAAAAAAAATCTTTTAATTTTTAGTATAGGGTTGCCTATGCAGCTTGGACTCATAGTGATCTCCTGTCTCAGTCTCCCCAGCACTAGAATTATAGGCATGCACCACCATGCCCAGTTTCAGTGGCTGGCATGGTGTGCCTGGGATTCTGGGACAGCATGTAGCACTGGGTATCAGATTTGGATACTTGTGTTTGACAGGCAGGCTCTGAGATCTCCGAACTATCTCCCCAGCCCTAAGTTGCATTTTCATACTGAAAAGGAATTATTTGAAAAAGAACTCATTTATGATAACTTGAAAAATAAAATGCTTAGGAAGAAATTTATTAAATTTATATGAAATTGCTGAAAGAAATTATAGAAGATAAAAACAATTGTGAAGCTATCTATTTTCATGGATGAAGAAACTAATGTTAGCAAAAGGTCCAAAGTGGTCTGTTAATTTAGACAACCTTGGGGACTTTTGCGTTAGCTCAGTGGTTTAAGCTCTTGCACCTACAATCCCAGTCAGGCATAGGGGACGGCAATTTGATCCTACGGCAACCTGAGCCTGCCCCCCCCCCAAAAAAAAGTTCTTTAATTTAGGCAATCTTTATCAACATTGAGAAGCATTTTTAGTGACAAATAGAAATCTTAAAATTTATATGGCATTCTGAAAGACCCAAAATACTTACAGAAGTTATTAGATAAGACAAAGCTATAGATAGCATAGTGTCTGACCAAGCTATATTACAAATCTATAAGTAAAAGTGTGCTATAGCCATGGAAAAGACCTATTGTAGTAGAACAGAATCAAGAACCCAGAAATGAACATACATGTAGTCAAGTAATCTTTGATAAGGGAACCATGAATGTATAATGTATAAGTGAAGAAAATAGTGTCTTCAATAAGAGGTGCTGGAAAAATTGCATAGCCACAGGTAAAAGAATAAGTTTAGATCTTAAAAAGAAATATATATATATATATATATATATATATATATATATATATAATCTTAAAATTGGCCAAATACATGACCTTGAAGCCTGTAATTATGAAGCCCTTAGAAGAAGAGCTCCTGGATGGTAGCGTTGGTGATCTTTCATGTGGATGGAACACCTAAGCACAAGGGGAAGTACATCAAATTGAAAGATGACTGCATAGCAAAGAAGAAGATCAACAGAAATCAAAGGCAGCATATAGCATGGGAGGCAACATTTGCAAAACATATCTATGTAAGCAATGTATATCTAAAACATATGAGCTATTCAAACACTAACAACAACAACAACAACAAAAACCAATTAAAATTAGACAAGGAACCTTAGTAGAAAATTTTCCAAAGAAAATATCCAAATGTCCAGCAGGTATATGAAACTGCTCAGTGCCACCAATCATCATGGAAATGCAAATCAAAACCGTGATTAAATATTATCTCGTACCTATTAGCGTGACTTTTATAAAAATAGTTAAGGAAACAAGTGCTAGTGAGGATGTAGAGAAAAGGGGACACAACTATTATTGATAGAGATGTGAATTTCTATAGCTATCATAGAAGACAGCATAGAAGTTCCTCAAAAAATGAAATAGCAGGGGCTGGGGAGATAGCTCCGAGGCACAAGTGCCTGCTGGGCAAGTGCAAGGTCGTGAGTTTGAACCCTGGTCCCCCCACCCAAAAAAAAGAAAAGAAAGAGCAAGCATGTGATCTGGCAACCCCACTTCTAGGTCCATTTCTACAGGTGATGAAAGCAGTATTTTCTTTCTGTGTGTGTGGTGCTGGAGACCTAATCCAGGGCCTCTTGTGTACTAAACAGTTATTTTACCAATGAGCTATATTCCCAGCCCTGGAATTGGTATCTTTTAGAGATATCTGCATACTTGCTTTCACTGTGGTATTATTGACAGTATCTGAGAATTAGAAAGAATCTCAGTGTCTGTTGACAGGATAAAGAAAATGTAGTTTATAAACATAATAGAGTACTATTTGTTATAGGAATGAAATTCTGCCATCTTGTTTCATCACAGATGAACCTGGAGTACATTCTGCTAAGTAGAATAAGCCAGGCACAGGAACTTAAATGGTATATCATCTCATATGTGCATAAAATCTATAAAAGTAGAGTTGTGGTTTCCAGGGAACAGGGTAAGGAATGGAAAGATACTGGTCAGAGGGTATAAAGTCTCAGCAATAAGTCGTAACTTCTGGGGATCTAATCTACAGCAATGGCGATGATGGATGAGTTAATTTTTGGCAATCATTACATGTGCATATGCATATCAAATCATGTTGTATGCCTTGATTGTATTATCTTTATATGTCAATATTTTAAAATTTAAAACATCTATGGGCCATATATCTCTCTGGTTCAGAAATAATAGACAATAATTCAGTGGTGGCAAGCCTATGGCATGCATGTAGTTTTTCTTTTAAGACAAAAGATGTTAGCCAGGCATGGTGGCCCACGCCTGTAATCCCAGCACTTGGGAGGCTGAGGCAGGAGGATCGGTGTGAGTTCGAGATCAGCCTGGGCTACAAAAGTGAGTTCAAGGCCAGCCTGAACTGCATACCGAGATCCTGTCTCAAAAAGGCAAAAAAAAAAAAAAAAAAAAAAAAAAAAAAAAAACAAGAAAGAAAGAAAGAAAAAAGATGTTAATGTATGAGTTGTTCTTTGTAAGTTAAAATCTTAGTAATCAGGGTTAATTGCAGTGCTGGCCCTTGGTGATAAGTAAGTGAGGTCATGGGCAGGGTGGGCACTTGTCTCTAAAAGTTTTGCCATTACTGCTATAATTCTTTCTTATCCAAAGGAACATCAAAAATATCTACCAGAGGAATGTTTTTTTATGTAAATGTGTTTAAATAAGAACCAAAGGGGCCAATTCTATTTGCCTCTCCTCCACCCTAGTGGCTCTGTTCACCTTAAAAGCTAATTACAATCTTTTCCCCCCACGAATTTCCTCCGCATTTGTTCCTAAGGTCTGAGGTACTATTTTCTGTTTTATAAACTGGAAATACAAATCATTTTATGGGGAGTTCAGTTTAGGAGTGGAAAGGTGAAAGTGGGTGCTCAAAGGGGCCAACTGATCCAAACTGTTCACCCAGCTGACTAGGTCCAGAAAGGCCAGGTTCCTTTCTTTAGTTGGCTGGAAATGGGATGGCCTGGAGATAGGAGCATCCTTAGGAAGTGAAATTCTACTTCCTTCTGTCTTTGCTCCTAATTAATAAAGAGTATCCACCATGACACCATTGCAGGATCAACCCCTACCAATGCGCCCTACAACCTAAAATGCTCACGGGCAAGTTGCTAACCTTTCCTGAGAATACAGTGATGGCCCCAAAGTTGGGAGAACTCCTTAAAAGGATTAGCTTTCTCCTTTTGACATCTGGGATAAGGGTTTATTTTTATCCCCATTTCTTAAGTGAAATTGGAGAACTAGTCCAAGGTCATTATAAAATCTAGAAAGAAATCCAGTCATATACAAAGTCAGACAGACAAACCGTAAAGCTTTTGCTCACCAACTATAACCCAGAGTGCCTGAAGTAGATTGTGCAGAGTATCTAGATGGCTGGATGCTTTAAATTTAGTCATTATGGTGAAGTAATTCTTTTTCACTGTCTTTGAGTCAGTGTACTCATTTGTATTTAATTTTATTTTGTCTTATATGGCCTCTGTCTTTCAGCTTCCATTGTGATTCAGAAATGGTGGTGTCACATGAACCCATGCTTGGAAGGAGAGGATTGCAAAGTGCTACCCGATTACTCAGGTTGGTCCTGTAGCAGTGGGAATAAAGTCAAAACCACAAAGGCAAGTATAGATGAAACACACCTGCTATTTGCATCTGCAGTGCCTTGTTAATTCTGGGCCTCCCCCTTGATTTTGTTCTGTCACAAAGATGCCAGCATTACTGCGTGTGTTGACAAGTTGGCTTTGGCTAGGTAGTAAAACCCCTCTCTCAGCAAATCCCTCTGTTTCAGGTTTTATAGAGCAAGTGATTTGGTGGTTGTACTATTGGTTTAGGCAGGGTCAGCAAATCCATTTCTGTTCCTCCTTGAGCCCAGTGTAAAGGGAAGGTTTCAGAGTGACAAAGAAGTATGTTAAAGCAGCATGGCAGATTCACACAGATGACTGAGGGAGGAGTACTTACTGCCTTAATTGAGACCGATGGTTGAAGACTCTCAATCAGGGCTTAGGAGCCAACAGATCCCTTCCCAGAAGTCCTCCTTGGAGTCCTTATCTATGGGGGTGTCCTATACCATGTTCAACTAAATATCTAACTTCTCTCCAATCTCCTTGTACCCCATTGGCTACTTTGTGCTAGAGATTTTATTCCTCCCCTCCACAATTCTCTTCATGACCATCATTCCTATTCTCTTGTCTCTGGCCTCCATACAGTGGCTGCAGACCTCTGTGAAATACTTGTCTTCTGAGCTAGTCTAGTGGCTTCCTTGGTTCTAGGTCCTGGGCCTGCACATATCTGCCTATTTAATCTGTTATAGATAACCTGACAGCTTTGAGACCTTGGCTTGCTCTGCTCTAGACTTCTGGGTCTTCCCTTAGTCCGTTGGTGCCTTTGCAATGCTGTTCCCTCTAAGGGATGTGATTCCCTCCCTCTTCTGATAAACCTTTGTTTGTTCAGAGAATTCTTTTCTTATTGGTGCATGGCCCTGTATCTCTGAGCATTTACTATGGCTACATTTTACGTGGACCATTGTACTCATTTGCTTATTACTGCTTGCTGGTGACTGGGGGAACTGGGAAGTCAGGATATCGGTCTATTTTGTCCCAGAGCTAACTGAATACCATGGTGACTATTTCTTGAATAAAAATTAATCACAAGTGAGATTATCAGAGTTGGTCAGAATGGCATGGAGTAATGTTTTGGTTCAGGTTGTGATTTGGTCCCAAGGAAGTATAATATAGCATAGCCAGCCTGCCTCTTTCTTATGCTTCTCTATGAATATTTTGAATAACTAAACACCAAGAGTTCTTATTCACCCTCAGTCACTAAGATCTCGCCCAGAGAGTAAAATGTCATAAGCAGGATTTCACAAAATATATATGTAAATTTGCAAATATAATTTTAATATAAGAAATTAAATAAAATTTCAGCTGATATTATTGTACCCTAAATAATCTATAGACTATTAGGTCAGTTGACTAGTTCTTACTGTAGTCAAAATCATCTTGGCAGAATTAAGACTATTTTCAACATAAATTTCTGCTATCATGTGACGTGTCACTATCAGTGCTTTGTCATGACCTAATTGATTGGTTGTTGGTGCTGTGTTCATAGGGTTTGAGTTCAAGAAATCAAGCAACCATGGATGGAAAATATTTGAAAAATTTAATTGCATTTATACTGAACTTAAACAGAATTTTCTTGTCCCCATTCCCTAAAATATAAAACAAAAATATTTCCATAGCATTTACATGATTTGGGGGGCATAACAAGGAACACAAAGATGATTTAAAGTATATGGCAGGATGTGCATAGGTCACAGGCAAACATAGCACCAATTTATACAAGGGAAGTGAGCTTCTGCAGAGATCAGTATCCAAGGAGGTTCTGGGACCAGGTCCCCGTGGATACCAGGGAAGGAGTTCTTCTATATCCAGGACTTTTACAAGTCCTTGGAGTCATTTATTGACCATCCCCACTGTCTCTCCCAGCCTTCCTTCCAAGTCACTCCCTGTAAACTTCCTCGCTCTGTAAACCCCCTGTGTTTGCTAGGCACATCCTGCCTCAGGGTTACTCTGCTATCCTGCCTGACCTTTCCAGCCACTTTCCCCTAAGTCCTTCCTAAATAAAAATTCTAAAGTCATAATGAGGTAAGGTCTTACATCTACCAATGCCAAATTTTTTCCTTCATTGTATATCTTCTAGACTAAGAATAACAGTTGGAAGATGACATTTGTATTGATTTTTAGATATAAATGTAAAACAAGACCATGAGCAAAAGCCAACCATATCCCAGACAAGAATGTATCTTAAATTGTCCTCCTGGTAGAGCAGTTCTCTCTCTCTTTCACTATTTATGTGCAGTTAGAGAGGGCATTAGCAGGAAGCAAACCTTGAGGGGCATTTTGGCTCTGTGCACTGGGAATATAAGTTTGCTCTAGCTAAATCCTCAATGGTAGTGACATTTCATTTAGCACTTGGAAAAGTTGTACAGATATAATACAGTTCCCCAAGCCATCGTGATACTTGGACTGCCTTTTTTTTAGTGATATGCCACTTGAGAATAATCTGAAAGTCATAAAACTTTGTTTCCTTTATTAATCTAAGTCAGTGTGTGACTTGAACTGCATTAAACATTTTCTGTTTGTCATGAGTTCTACCACAATACAGAATAAAGTCATTTGTGGAGCTGAGACCAGCTTCCATGGTGAGCTTAGTGCCCTGAAAGCTATATGTTTTTCTTGAAATTGGTGCAGACTGCATACCACAGCAGAGACAGCAGTCCTATAAAGGCAGAGCTATTGCCTCCCTAGAGGAGGTATTGCCAGCATAACAAAATAGTTTCTATTTTCTAAACAGTTCACCCACAGCAGCATCAAAACAAAGAGAGGCTAGAAAAGTCAAGTCCTCTGCAGTAAGCTGCCCATGTCAAGAGTTTCACATCCCATTTAAATTCAGGTATGAAGTAAGCCAGCAGTTGAGATGCTAATGGTCTTAGAAGAAGATATGAAAATAAGAGAATTCCTGAACGAGTCATCTTTCCCAGATGTAAAATATTGGCATGAAGTTTATTCTACCAATATAGTTTTCAGTGTCTCTAGAGGAGGTGCAGCTACTACTTCCTGTAAGAAAATGTAACTCTCTCTCTTGTCTTGCCTCAATTCAACTTTACCTAATTAAATTCTGGGCTTTGCTGCATTCTGTGGGCTGAACAGTCCTTCCCTATTTCAAGTTGTCAAAGTTAAGACTTCTAACAAGGGTATAAAATCTTGCTAGTGTTGAAGCCAAGCCTTGCCTGGGCTTTTGTGTTGTTTGCCAGTAAAAGCAAATCACATAGAACCTTGAGAAACTTCTTATTTTTAATATTCTTACTTTAGAAATCTAAGGATGAAGATATATCTGGTATCAGGGATCAAACAGGATCCTGCACTTGCCGGGAAGGTGCTTATACCACTGAGTTATCTCCCAGCAATAAGTATATCTTTACACAGATAGCTTTTTTTTTTTTTTTTTTTTTTTTTGCGGGACTAGGGTTCAAACTCATGACCTTGCAATTGCCAGGCAGGCACTTGTGCCTCAGAGCTATCTCCCCAGCCCCTACACAGATAGCTTTAAAAAATGTGTGTCTATCTATCTATCTATCTATCTATCTATCTATCTATCTATCTGTTTGATAAAGTGTCTCATTATGCAGCTCAGACTTATAGTGATCCTCCTGTTTTCAGCCTTCCCATAGCTGAGATTACAGGCATGCACTAGCATGCCATGGGTGTGGCTGGCAGAGCATGTGGTGCTGGGGATTGAACCCTGGTCCCTGTGCTTGCCTAAGCAGATGCTTAGTCTGCTGATCTATCTGGGTAGCTTTCAGCCTGGGGCAGCTCTGCACTGAGTGGACATATGACAATATATGAGGACATTTTCTCATGGACCCATGTTGAGACAGAGATGCTCTTGGTAGCTGTAGGTCAATAGAAAGGTTGCAATAAACGTCTTACAAACAAGTCTATCCCTAGCACAGCTATAACTTGACCCCTATGTCAGTAATTCTCAGGTTGAGAAACTGCTTTATCAAATAGGGTGTTTGTCCGTAGCACTTTGTGAGCTACCCTCTTACTTCATTTTTCTCTTCCAAGTTTAAGTGTCTAAAAGTTTCTAATATTTTATATTGGAAAACTCCCAGAGGGACAAAAGAAGAATAGAAGTAGCTCATACATACCTGTTTAAATCTCAAGAGAGCTCAATTTTTCAGATAGGGTAGTGCTATCATAATTATCTACGATACCCATACTGGTCAGAACAGAGATAAAAATAATGTATGATTCATTAGAAATAACACAGAAATTTTAAAAATGGAAGCAACATCTGTCTTCACAACCACCTTTCCTTTGCAGTAACTTCAGTCCTGTCCATGCTTCCCCAGCTGGCTTCTCGATTTAGACCTTTTTCTGCCCTTCGGGCTACCGTCCTGGGTGAATGTCAAGGCTCAGGGGCACCATGGTTACAGAGTAGTCATCACTGGGACTGCTTTTTTTTTTTAGGTTTTCAAACTTTTTTTATTATTATTTTTTTGTTTTAATTTTTTATTGTTTAAATTTAACAATGGTTATATTACATATTTTCATCATCAGATCAGTTTAGATTAAAACATATAGGTATATAAGATTGATCAAACAATTAAACATTAACCTTTCTAAATCCACATTACTTATTTTTTTCTTTTCCCCTTTCTTTTCTTTGAAAGTTAACATATTGCATATTGTCCTCACAATCATTCTACAGAGTACAGTGTGTGGGCGGGACTTCTTGAAAAGACTGTTTGAACCCCATCTCTGTGGCATTCTGGGATGGTAAATCTTGGAAGGGCTTAGAAAAACAAACTTTAAAAATGTTGTCCTTAGGGTGCTTGTGGTAAACAATGTGAGGAAGTCTCTGTTCTCACTGAATTCCCTGCATGTCACCATTTTTAACCAGCTATCTGCTTCTAGAACTCTACACAGGTCCATCCTGGTGAGACACTGTCACTGAGTCTCTATTTGAAACAAAGTATGAGCATCCTGAATCCTGGCCCTCCTTTCCAGTTGCCACATTGTCTATAATTTCCAAAACCATTGCTGTCTTCTCACCTTTCCAAAATTCCACTTGTTCCTCAAGACCTATCAGAAATAGCTACTTCACCTTGAAGCCTTGTCTTCTCTGACCTCTGCAGTCAGGATGCCCTGTTGTGTGGGAGTGGAGCAAGTACTGGATGCCAGTAACATTGTATCCATCAAAAAATTATTTTTTGTCCTTTTCTTTCTTTCTTTCTTTTTTTTTTCAATTCTTTTATTGTTTAAATTTAACAATGGTTATATTACATATTTTCATCATCGGATCAGTTTAGATTAATACATATAGGTATATAAGATTGATCAAACAATTAAACATTAACCTTTCTAAATCCACATTACTTTTTTTTTTCTTTTCCCCCTTTTTTTCTTTGAAAGTTGACATATTGCATATTGTC
>PVJA010017180.1:5800-42279 GCA_004027025.1 Myocastor coypus | reverse complement strand
GAGGAGGAGGAGGAGAAGGAGGAGGAGGAGGAGAAGGAGAGGGAGGAGAAGGGGGAGGAGGAGGAGGATGACGACAACGATGACTACTAATACTACTGGAAGAACTCAAAGGGGAAACAAATAAATGCAAATCATAGTTATAAATTTAAATGCTCTCTCAATAACTAATGGGAAGCAAAACAGAAATAACAATAGTATAAAAGACTTCAAAACACTACCAACCAACAGAATATAATTGATAGTTCTAAAACATTCAGTCAGACAAAGCAGAATAAGCATAGTTAACACATATCTCTGATATATTTTTTACCAAAATAGATGACACTCTGAGACAGAAACAAAACCTCAGCAAGCCTAAGTAGTTGAATTCATTATTCACAATGCAGTAAAACTAGAAATCAGTGACACAAGATAACATTTGAAAAAAATCTCCAAACACATGTAAAATAAATGAAACCCTCCTAAATAATCCACAATTCCAAAAAGCATTCGAAAACAAAATGAAAGCTACACTGAACTGAATGATAATAAAAACGCAGGATTAACAGGAAGATGATGAAATGGTAGGTAGCAGAGGAACAGCCTCTTCAATATTAGCAATTAACACAATGCAATATAGCACCACGAGAAAGGGGAGATAAGTGGGTCCGTCGGGGCCCAGGATCTGAAGCAATAATTACAACAAACAATGAGTGAAGAAAGGGACCACAATGCAAAAGAGGGAAGTGGTAAGTAAAGCTTCGTTTCCTAAGCTCCAAAATGTGGCATGAGATGGGCCAGTTGAACCTGCAGAGGCACCGTGGTCACTGGCAACTCCAGAGGCTTCCACAAGGCCACTGCAGACCACCGTGCTTGGTGCATTATTTAGGTTCAGATGCCCCACAGGGGAAGGCAATTGGCCAGTACACACATTAGAAAGGAGCCAACAGAAGTAACTAACTGTAGACTGGCTCTAATTCATGGCTGAAGTGTCAAGGCGAGGCGCAGTCAAGTTCAAGCCCCCAGATCAAGGAGCTGAGCTAAAAGCCAGGGATCTGAGTCAAAGCCAGAAGGAGGCACTCAAGTTCTGTGGGCTGAAAACTTGAGTCCCGGCCACATGGCCTTAGAGCCAGAAGCAGTCTGAAATTCAGTGGAACTGAAGATCCAGCTTTCCAAGGATTTTCTACCACTGCCATAAATCTGCTGACTTGCTTGGTTCGATCAGCGCAAATCATGGCTCTGCCTCTTCTGTCAAATAATGACAACAGAGACACACCAAGAATTGGGCTTTTACTCTCTTCTTCCTTTTCCTCCATTCTTCTTCCCCAGTTCTAAAAGCCTGTGCAGTCTTCCCTTGTTATCCAGTTGTGTTTCTAATACATTTCTCTTCTTCTATTTCTCTATTTTTTCCTAGCCCATTTTAAATTGGCTGTCCTCAGAATAAAATTAACATATTGAGGGGATATTATGGTGCTGTTTTCTATTTTATTTCAGATTTTCTTACAGCTCCAAATCTTGCTAACATGGTTGAAGGTTGCAAATTTACAGTTATCACAGTTTGTCATGTAATAGACTGTCTTTGATGCTATTGTTATTACTGGCTATTACTGTTATTGCTGATTGTTCTAAGGTATAGCCAAAGTGGTATAACTGTTCTAACCAGTTGTTCTTTCTTGACTACCAAGATGAGATTGTCTGGGAATGATAAGGAATAGTATGAGACAGTACCAAAGAACCAGAGGCTAGGCCAAATACACAGCAATTTCTCATCCCTAAAAAATTGAAAACATAGGATGTTGCAACAGAGTTAAAACCCAAAAGTCAATTACAACTGGAAGACACCCCTGAGAAGTAGTCATTGTCAAACGGTTTTCATTGCTGGCAATAAAGATATCCACCAAAAAAAAAAAAAAATCAGACATCAATAGAAGAATCAACCTAGTCTAAAGCACCTGCTGAGGAAAGCTTAGGCGGCTGGTTCAATCCCTGGCACCACATGCTGCACCAGCCCTGCCCTCAGGGCAGGCTGAGCCAGCATAAAAATAAATAAACAAACAAACAAAAGCTCTGAAACAAGAAAAAAAAATTTTTAATGGAACCTAAAAAAAAAAAAAAATAGAAAATGAGAAACTGCATAACCAAGATAAAACGCAAACTTCCAGCTCACCTAAGGCAAACCCATGGGCAATTAGATGGACCTATTAAAAAGCCACCGACCTGGACTCAAATGTTAAAAGTAGAAAAAACAAAGTAAAGAGGCTCTAGAAAAAAAGCAATTCAGAAATAACGTCTCAAATAACTTCAGGGATAATGACCATAAAAAAGGATATGATCAGTAAGCCTAGAGAAAATACAGACTTTAAAAAAACAGGAGCTTAGAAAAATGACAGAGACTATGAATGCCCAAAATAGGAAAAAAAAATTTTTTTAAGTATAGGAATCCATGAAAAAGATTCAATTAGATATTTAGGAAATTAAAACTTCTGTTGATAGTATAGGCAGTAGAATGAATTAATCTGAAGACAAATTATAAGATCTAAAAGACAGTATTTCAGTTAGCTATCACAAAAAGAAAGATTTCTTTAAAAAAACAATGTACTACAAAAAAATACTCATCCAACAATTGCTGGCGTATTTAAAGAATATTATGATTGGCTTGAGTTAAAGAAAAAGTAGAACATAGCACAAACAACATAAAAATCCTATTCACAGAGGTCATGGGAAACTTCTCAATTAAGGCAAAAGAATTTGACAAACAGATAATTGAGGCATTGAACTCCAGTTAATGATAATGAAAAATAATCAATCTTGTCTCAGTTACTTTTCTCTTATTGATAGAACAAAATACTCAGCACACAAAATTAAGGAAGGAGAAATTTATTTAGCTCACAGCTAGTAGAGGTTTCAGTCCATATTTGGCTGGCTTCAAGGCAGAGTTACACATGACAGGGAAGCCATTCATAGCATCAGAAAACAGAAAAGAGCAAAAGGAATGGCAGTTGCTACGGCAGCTAGCAAGCCTCTCTCTCTTCCCCAAACTGTATTCAAGCTAAGCATCCAGGGCAGGTGTAGCACTCATGCCCATAATCCCAGCATCAGACTGTGAATTAATCACAAATTCTAGGAGCCTGGCCAGTAACTGCATGAGGCTTAGAGGAGACAATTAGACGCAAACCATAACATACCCCAATACATATAATAGTCAAGGTTTCCAAAATCCAACACAACAGCAGAATATTAAAAATTTTGAAAGAAGAGTCAAATCACTTATAAAAGAAAACCCATCAAAATCACAGCAGATGTCTCAACACAGCCATTATGTCAAAGACAGCTATGATTAAAGTATTTAAAACACCAACATAAACCCTCCATCCCAGAATGATGTACTCCCAAACTCCAAAACAACTGGTAAACTCCATAAATAATCGCACAAAACTTATGGAGACATAAGATACTTCCATGACAAACCAATGTTATGAAGGACATTCCAGAAAGAAATAATAAAGACTCCAACTCCATGAATGCCAAAGAATAAATCCACTATTAAAGAAAACAGACAGGGGAGAAAGAATGAAAATAAACAGAAAAATAACACACAAGTATGTCACTATATATCAAATTTAATCACCACTGTGAATAGTCTCAATTCACCAGTCAAAAGAAACAGACTGACAACGTAGATCAAGAAACAAGACTCAACAATATGTTGCACACAGAAACACATTTAACACTAAAAGAAATTCATAAACTGAAAATCAAAGGCTAGAAAACAATATATCATGTGACAGTACCTGCAAAAAAGCAGGAATAGCTATTCTATTTGCAGGCAAAGTGCATTTCAAGCCAAGATTAACAATAAAATATCACTAAACCTTTGACAAAGGAACAGTCCAAGAGGAAGAGATAATATCCATAAAGATATATGTAACAAATACCAGCACAGTCAAGTAAAATAAATTTTAATGGGCATGAAAAATTAAATAGCCATTAATACAATTGTAATGGGGACTTCAATACCCTACTTTCACAAATAGATCAACTAGAGCCAGACAGATAGCTCAGCAGAATAAAAGCACCTACTTTTGTAGACACAGGAACCAGGGTTCGATCCCCAATGTGTTGTGTTGGCTGAGTCCCAAGGGCATGCTGAGATGCTGACCAAGACTGGGTATAGTTGTACGAGCCTGAAATCCCAGTGTGTGAGAGGCTGAAAACAGGAAGACTGCTATTAGTCTGATCTATATAGTGAGAACCTATAAACTCCAGACTAAATACATAAAAAAGCAAAAGCAAAAACTAAAATACAAGTATATCAAGTACACAAAAATATCAACAAAGAAATATCAGAATTGAACCAAATCTGTGAACAAATTGACTTACTAGTTATCTAGAGTGTTCCACCCCACAACATTAGAATGGACATTCTTCTCAGCAGCACACGAGGTGTTCTCCCAAGTAGAACACATACTGGCTCGTGAAACATGCTCAGGTAAGTGCAAAGGAATTAAAGTTATCCCTGCATACTATCAGATCATAGTGAAACTAATCAGGAAATCAATGGAAAAAGAAACTACAAAAATTGTATAAACACATGAAAATGAAATGATACTTTCCTGAACAAATAGGCTTACAGACAAAATTAGACACTTTTTCTAATTAAATGATAACACCACCAACAGCATAGCATACCAGAACTTATAGGATGCAATGAGACAGACTGATAAAGGGAACTTAGAGTGGTTAATTCCCACATCAGAAAAATGAAACGAGCTCAAAGAAACGACCTAATATTGAATCCCATTCTCTATGAAAAGGAAAGCAAGTCAAAAGCAAATCTCTCATAAGAAAGGAAATTTCAGAAATGAATGCAATTGAAACTAAGAAAACAATTCAAAGACTCAATTAACTGAAGTTGTTTCTTTGAAGCTTTAAATAAAATTGGCAAACCCTTAGCCAACTTTATCAAAAAAGAAAAGACTCAAAACTATTCAGGTAGGAATGACAAGAGTGGAATCACAGCAGACCCCATAGCCATCCAGAAGATCAATATTAATTTTGAGAAGCTATGGGAAACAAAAAGAAACATATGCTACATATGAATTACATAGAAGTATATGAATCACAAAAACTAAATAAAGAAGATATAATGATTCTGAATAAAATAATAATGGTCAGTAGGACTGAAAATGCTACAAAAAAAGAAAACTATCAATAAAAAAGAACCAGCTCCTGACATATTCACTGCTGAATTCTATAAGAGAACTTCACAGATTTACTGCCACTACTCCTCAACCTCTTTAATGAAATTGAAAGGGAAGCAATGCTCACAGACTCATTTCTGGAAGCAGCCATTATCCAGATTTTAAAAAAGAGAGAAAGAGAGCATGATCCAACAACAAATACAGCTATAGATCAATCTCCTTAATGATTATAATGAAAAATCATCAATAAGATACTGGCAAATAGAATAAACCAAATCATCAAGAAAAATATAAACCATGACAAAGTATGATTCATTCCAGGGATGCAGGAACAGTTCAAATAAATAAATGTAATACACCACATTAATCAAGCTCAAGGAAAGAAAAACACACCATCATCTCAACAGATACAGAAAAAGCATTTTATAAACACCTATTTATGATTAAAACCTTACAGAAAATTGGAATAATCTTTATCTCAACCTGATAAAAATCATCTATGACAAACCAAAAACCAACATAACAATAAACAGACAAAACCTGAAAGTTTTCAGCCTAAGATTAGGAACAAAACAAGAATGTCCATGATCACCACTTTTATTTTCAATGCAATTCTGGAAACATTAGCTAGATCAATTAGACCAGAAAACTAATAAAAAGAGTACAGGCTGGAAAGGAAGCAGTTAAATCATGATTCCTTACAGATGATATGATACTCTGCACAGAAGACTCAAAAAGCTCTACCAAAGATATATAGATTTAATAAGCAATAAGTAGGGTAGCTGGATATAAAGTTAACACTCAAAAATTAATTGTATTTCTGTACATAAATAATAAACTCACTGAGAGAGATTAGAGAGGTCACATCTTTCACGATAGCATTCCCAAAAGTGAAATACTTAGGAATCAATATAACAAGGGAAATAAAAGACCTCTTACATTTAAAACTACAGTAATCTGAAAAAGGAGATTAAAGAGGATACCAGAAAATGGAAAGATATCCCCGTTTCTTATGAAGGGAGAACCAATGTAGTGAGAATGACCATGCTCCCAAAATTATTGTAGATACTTATTGCAATCCTAATCAAAATAACAATAGTATACATACCTCACAGGATTAGAGAAAATGGTCATAAAATTCATTTGGAACTAGAAGAGGCCTAGACCATCAGAACCAACTCTGGGCAGTAAGCTCAAAGCAGAGGCAATCATAATCTCTGACTTGAAATTATACTACAAAGATACAATATTTAAAAAGCATGGTACTAAAAAAAGACCCAAGGATTAATGGAGTAGACTGCAAGACCGATTCAAAAACAATTCTAAATACACTCAGGCACCTTGTCTGACAAAGAGGTCAAATACTTTCTTTGAAAGACACATAGGCTCCTTCCTAAATGGTGGTGGAAAGATTGGCTCTCCACATGTCAAAAATGAACAATTAGTCTCATATATTTCACCATATACTAAGCTAAAATCAAAAATGGATCAAAGATCTAAATAGTAAAACAGAAACACTAAATCTGTTTGAAGAATTAACAGGTAGAACTCCTAAGACCTGAGTATAGGCAAAGACTTTAAAATCAAAACCCTGGTCACACAGGAAATATCTCAAATAATCAGCAACTAGTATCTCATCTTACTAAAAAGCTATTGCATAGCAAAAGAAATAAACAACAGAATAAAGTGGGAAAAAATGTGTCAGCTGCACATCAAAGGACTACTACTTAAAACATATGAAGAACTCAATCCCAGCATACCCATTATAGGTGCACACCTATAATCCCAGCACTATGGAGGCTGAAAACAGGAGCTGTGCAGTGAGACCCTGTACCAGATACATAAATAACATTTTATAAAGAACTCAAAAAATCAGAACTGAAAATGTAAAGACAACTCAATAGCGTTCCTCTACACAGATAACAAACACACTGAGACAGAAATTAGAGAAACAATACCTTTTACAGTAGCACCATGGAAAATGAAATGCTTAGGAATTAATCTAAAGAACTAAAAGATCTATTAAATGAAAGCTATAGTACGCTGAAAAAATTGATCCTAGAGGGTTTCAGAAAATGGAAAGGTGTTCCCTTCTTCTAGATAGGAAGAACCAACATTATGAAGATGGCCATATTTCCAAAATTGTTTTACAGATTTAATGCAATTCCTATCAAAACACAGTTCAATAATCTGCTTAATGTATTACATGCAGACAAAACATATTTTTGGTATCAGGAATCAAGCTTGAGATCATGTCCTTCACAGGCAAGCACTGTGATACTGAGTTGTCCCTGCCTCAACAAATTCATGAAGGTAGAAGAGAAATCCAAAGAATTACCCAATGCATTTTATAGAGATAGTAAGACCTGCATACTAGCAACACTCACAATTTACTATTTCTAGACCCCAAATATTATAGAATAATAGCAAAATGAATACAACAACATATAGCAACATTTAATGTCAACTGTGCCTTTCCCTCAAACTCCTTAAAATTTCTTACAACTTGGTAATTGGCTTCTTCTAGAATGAACTATTGGTGTGGGGGGCAAAAAGTAGATGGAAGATGAGAAGGTGGAGAGAATGGAAGAAAGAGGAAATGGAGAAGAAGGAAGAGGAGATGAGAAAAATGAATAGAAAAAGAGAAAGGATGTATAGTCACATTACACTTTATAATCTCGTCCCCAGAGCTACACATTAGCACTTCAACATTAATATTTCCTTAGAAGCAAATTACATCTAGCCCATCCTCAAGCAAGATGTAGGCTCTACATGTTGAACATAGTGACAAAATTTATTTATCTATTTTTTAAGGAGCAGAACATATTTATTGAGAGAAAGAAAGCTCCTGTCTGAGAGAGGGACAGCAGGGGGGTCCCGAATGGGTGTCCCCCGGAAGCTGTCTCTTCCAGGGACTTTTATAGAGAAGACATGGGAACTTTCTTAGGTTGATATGAGGTGGGATAAAACTGTGGCCAACCAATGAGATTACAAGCACCACCGCTCAGGTAAAATTGATTAACATCGGGATCCAATGGGAAGGCAGTCACGTAGCAAGCGAGCAAGAGCACCACCTATTGAGCTTGGGCTGTGACTCTTTCTAGGTAGTAGATACTCATTTAGCATATCAATCCCTGATGCTCATCTTTAAGGAACTATGGAGTTGCTTTTAATTATTCTTGTCACAAGGTCTGGCAGAAGGCGAAGGAGTGTCTTCTATGTCGTCCTTGAGAGTGACAAAATTTAGACCCATTAAAATGTCACTTATACTAGGAACAGAAATAAAAACTATCAAAGAATATATACAACAAATGATGCACAACCCTTTTGTGGAGAAAAATCACTAAACTATTGAAAGGAAGGAAAGTTCACTCAGAAAAATGAAGATATAAACCATGATCTTTCTAGAAAATGATAACATTGCAAAGAGGTTGCTCCTCCTCCCCTCACTTTACAGATCCAATTAAAGTCTGGCAAAAGTGCCATCTGGCTGGTTTTCCTTGAAGAGTGTGAGAAAATTATTATGTATCATATATAGAAGGATAAACGACTCACAAAACCCCAAACTGTCCTAAAAATCAATAATGGTATGATGGTGGGGAACTGCTCTTGGCCAGGTAGCAAGCCTTACTAACACTCCAAAGTATTTGTCACTCCTGCTGTAGGCTCCACGTAAGACCTTCTTTCTCACAAACACCATCAACTTATGGCCATTCTAAGGAAACTGTCATTTCCAGAACTGGTAACAACGATGTGTGCGCCTCTAGTGGAAAGATGCTGTGAAGCACAAGCAACTCCCGCCAAGTGCTAATGCTGTCTGCAAACTCCTGCGGTCAGCAGGTGAAGTCCTACCCACGGCAACTTTGAGGCTTGGGCAGCCTATGAACTTGGGTAAAACTTACTAGGATGAGCCATAAATGCAAGGAACCTCAAATCTGCTTCCAAGGAACCACGAACTGACCTGTATCTAGAGGAACGCAGCAAGCTCTGTAAGCAGGGGACACCTGTAACCCTCATGTGGCAGAGCACGTCAGTCTCCCAGACCATACTTCACCCTTCCTCATCAGGCGCAATGGGGCTGGCTCAGCAGTACTGCTTCACAGAACACCTGCCCACCTTCCTGGTGGGTCAGTCCTAGGGGAGCCCTGTTAGGAGGAGTGAAAGATTATAAGATGTCTATCACCACCACTCTCATCTTTGCTTTCTCCCTGTCTTGGGCCCTCAGGCTGAATGCTTCCCTTTGCACAGAGGAAAGGTCTCTAAGTCTTCTCCGTTACTAACCGTGCTCCCTTCATTTGCCTTTCATGCCAAGGGCCGGTGAGAGCCTCAGAATTACACTCTCTGAAGCAGAACTCTGTTCCTTCCCTGAAGATGGCTACCTTTAAATTAGCCCTTCCATAATGCACTTCCCGCAAGTTCTTCAGCTTGTGGGTCCATCTCATTCCCAAGATGGCCACTCCCTGGAAATGTTTAGAAAGGCAATTAGCTGGGACAGGGCGCCATCACCATCCCCATCTTCTAGGCCAATCAGTACAGAGATGGCACAAGCCCCACCCACAGAAGTAGGGGGGAATCGATGCCACAGGCCAGTCCCCTGGCCAGGGGTCTTGTGGGTGACAAGAGGACAGCAGCAATGGCCCTGAGGCAGAGGACTCAGCATGCAGCCCCTTGCCCAGCTGCCAGAAGCTCCATTTAAGTTTTACCCAATATCCAGGGCAAAGAAGCTCTCACTGTGTGTCCTGCTCCCCAGACACAGGCACTGGAAAGACTGAATCTATACTACTCATTCCAATACCAAACCAAAATCACATGGGCTATTGGGAAGGCAGAGGAAAAACTGAATTTCAGGTTAGAAAGTACCAGCAGACCAGCCTGCTGGACTTGCAGTCTATGACATGTGAGAATGAGCTGTCTGTTCCCAGTGCTAGGGTGGAAGGAGAGCAGAGAATTCGCTGGTATAGCAGTGTGGGCTGGGCCCACCAGCACCTGTGTGGCCAGCACCATCACAGTAGGAAAAGTATGTCTCTGCTTGGAGAGCTCGGCTATAGAGCGGACAGTGACAAAGTGTTATCCTTTTCTCATTGGTCACAGATTTGAGCTAGCATCTCAATTACTCACCCAGAGTTTGTGTCTAGGCGTCCCCTCCCCGAAAGCCTCATGCAGTCATGGGGTGGCTTCTGGAATTTGTAATTGATTACTGTGGGTGCGAGTGCTGCACCTCTCCTGGGGCAGGTGATTTGCGTTTCAGTGGAAGGAAGGAAGAGAAGTTAGCTGCTTGAGCTGCTGCTGTTCTCTCTCTCCCTTCTCTCTTGCTCTTTCCCTCCACCATAAAAGGTTCTTTTCTGCCATGTGCCTCTCTGGCTTGGAGCCTGCTGAATAATGACTGAAACCTCCAGTAACTGTGAGCTAAATAAACCTTTCTTTCCCTTATTTTGAGTGTTGGGCGTTTGTCCCAGCAATGAAAGAAGAGTAACTAAGAGAAACACAAACACAAACACAAACACAAACAAACACTCTTGTTCTGGTTCATGTCCAGTTACTCCCCAAAGCCTCCTACAGTCATGGGGGCAGGCTCCTAAAGTTTGTGATTAACTCATGATTCGCTGCTGGGTTTCTGAGTGTCAGCGTTGTATCCACTCTGGGGCGGACAGCCTGGATACAATAGAAGGAAAGGAGAAAGGCCTGCTAGCGGCCACAGCCACTGCTCCCTTTGCTCTTCACTGTGCCGCTGTGCCTCGGAGTCAGCTCAGTCTGGACTGAATGCTCCACTAACCGTGAACTAAATAAACCTTTCCTTCCTTAGTTTGAGGCATTGAGTACTTTGTCCCACCAATGAGAGTAAAATAACTGAGACAGCTTCTCAGTTGACCTCCTCTTCTCTAAACTCCTCAGGACAGGGTAAAGACCAACCTGAGACCCAGAGCCTTCCTGCCTTGGCCTGGACCTGACTCTGTGAGCAGGACTCTGAAATCTCTACGGCACGATTCCCCTTAGGATCAGAACCATGTGTAACCTCCAAGTGTGCAGCATGGTTGCCTCGGGCCTGATGGTGATGTTTATTATCAGAGATCAGAGAGAATGCCTGAATTGATGGGAAGAAAAGGGTGAGTGCCGCAGTGCCTCAATCTCAGAGAGGCGAGAGCTTCCGGGAGGAAGTAGCAGGTCCCATCTCCTTTCACTTCTCTTCTGTGAGTCTGCAAGAGGAGCTGGTGTCCCAGGTATCACCCAACGTGGAGCCTGCTCAAGCTCTCATGGGGCTGTTGGTCCTTGATCCTAATGGGGGAAAACACTTGTGAAAATCTAAACAGGTTGAAGACGGTGTTTAAACTGCATCACTGAATGATCACAAAGCATCATCACCCAGGGTCAGGCAGCCATGTAATGTGATGCATTTGCTGGCTCAGTTTACCACATACTCCGAGTTTGATCTACTTCATAAAAAGGAGAGACACAAATGTTGACAAAGGTGGCAGCTATATCCCCAGAGAGCATACCTTTTCTGAGTAATTTCATCTTCCAATATAGCAATTAAAAGTAAATATGAACCAGGTGTAGTGGTGCACACCTGTAATCCCAGCACTCGGGAGGCTGAGGCAGGAGGATCAGTGTGAGTTTGAGACCAGACTGGGCTACAAAAGTGAGCTCAAGGCCAGCCTGAACTGCATAGTGAGGCCCTGTCTCAAAAAGACAAAAAAAGAGTAAATATGGCCACAAGAACAGCTCCTTGGCACCCCCTGTGATGGGCATTTCTCATCCTCATGAGAGACATAGACTGTGAGCAGCATCCACAGCCCCATTTATCGCCCACCAAGCTGAGCCAGATGAAGATGCATGAGCTGTCGTGTGCCCTTAGTTCTAAAGCACGTTTATCAGTGCCGTTGTTCTAACCTCCAAGACCCCACAGCAATTAGAAGATGTTCACCCCTAAAGTGCCCACAGCACCCAGATGGTGCCTATTGTCTCAGAGTCCTCCCTTGTTGTCTGCTTGGTGACCAGAAGCATCTCAGGTGTTCCCTTACTCTGATCTTTCTATTACCCCTGTTTCTACTCAAGAAACCTAGCTTCTACCACTGGGGCAAGCGAGATAGCTCAGCACAGTAAAATGCCTGCTTAGGAAAGTTTAGACAAGTACAGGGACTATAGTTCAATCCCTGTCCAGGGCATGCTGAGCTAGCCAGTGGTGCATGCCGGCAAAGCCAGCTCTGAGTAGCCTGAAAACAGGAGGATCACTACACATCTGAACTGCATAGAGAGACTCCATAACAACCAAATACAATTAAAAACAAATAAATACATAATCTTAGCTGCCACCGCAGCATCTTGATCAGGTGGGTCTCTACCCTACACAGGCATATGCTCCAGCCCATCCACACCTGGATAGTTCCCTCAGACAAGAGCAGCCCCAGGGAGAGCTGGAAGATCTGCCTTTCCATGGCTATGAGCCACCTGCTTTCTACCACCTGATGTTGGACCTTGAGCCCCGCTGAGCTGGAGGGAGGTAGAGAGAGCTCGGGATCATCTGTGGAGATAGAGTGGAAGTTTCCAACTCTGCACCCAAAGTCCCACTTCTGTATTACTGACCCAGAAAGACAAGCCACCATAAGTGATTTTTCTATACTGCTATACCATGGGTCTGTGCAGCTCACTGTGAAATTTATGGTTGATATCAACGTATTGTACAAAATGGAAAAGAAAGTGACTTTACAGTCTGAGAAAACCACCACCATAAACAAATTGTGACAATTCAATACATTTAGAGAAAGCTAAATTTTTTTTACGTTTTCAGTACACATCTCTGCCCTCTGGGTTCTCATATATAGCTCAAACAACCAGGGCGCTGTCCCCTCCAGCAACAAAATGTTAATAGACTGACACTTTCAGCTTGCATGGCTGCAGAAGAAATGAAATTTACTTTCATGAGATGCCATCAATAACACACAAAATGTATTGTATAACATGATATGATTGCTGTAATTCCTATGCACAGACATTAGGAAACTCCCAGGGAGGTCCTCGGATGATGTTCTGCTTCAGTGGGGATTGTACAGTCACGTGGATATGGCGTTGGAGTGGAAATACTGCAAGATGTTTCACAGGAAATCCTTCTCCTTCATCCTGGATGTAATGAAGCCATCATTCTAAAAGTTACTGTCTCCATGAGCAGGCTGTGGGTCTTTTCTCCATCTTAACACTCTTTTGGTCACAAAATGACTTTCGAGAGGGACAGGGTCAGGTCTACTAGTCATCCACAGCTAGAAGCAACCAGCCCTTTCAGGAAGGACTGTGACTCAATAGTGTTGGGGACTAACGTCCACCCTCCCAGCCCAGAGATGACAGGTGCTTAGCAGAGCCCCACAGCCCTGTTGGTGAACTCCAGCCCAGGTCTGCTCCTCACCTCTAGCACTACTGAGCACATCTCTGGGATTGTGGATACTGCCAGAGAAACAAAACAAGGGATTAGCTCTTAGTGCAATTATTAAGTTGAGAACACCAATGAATTATGTGTGACAGGAGCAGACAATACCTCATCTGTTTTATGTGGCATGTTAAGACAGATGGGAAAGATTCGCTCTTACTTCGCTCCACCTTTCCCTCTGAAGGTTCTTGTCAGTGTGTGGGCAGCACGGACTATCATGGGGAGGGCTTTGGGGCTGACCTTCTGAACACATTGGGTTGGCCCCAAGATATGCACCACCTCTGTGGCCCAGCCAGTGAGCCTTGTAAGTCTACCATAGGCCTGTGGGGGGCCACAGAGTCACTAGCATCATACAGGACACAGTCACTCACAAGCCCAGCCTGAGTCATTCCTCTCCTTTAAATGTGCATCTCTCCCCCAGGCAGGGAGCAAGGCCAAGCCCGTTTCCCCCCTGGTCCTAAGTGACTCCAGACAGCTTATGACCCTGCCTGTGAAGTGGGAGATGAAGGAGGGATCTGCCCTTGGGTCCACATTTCTGAAAGACCTCTGCACAAACCACACCCAACACAGGCACTTTTCTTGGAGGACAATGTCAAGTGCCCCGGCTTCTTTCCTGAGCAAAAGTTCTATAGAGTTAGGTCTCTGAGTGCCTTCCTGGGAGACCAACAGGCATACAGCTGGGCCTGCCTACGTCTCAGCAATTTTCTCTGTCTCTGCTGAGCCATCTACATTTCCACTTCGCTGGTCTTCATGGAGAAGCAGCAAGTCTCACTAGAACAATCCAAGGGGGAGCACAGGAACCGAGTGGCTAGATGATGGCTGGAAGCCCGAGAAGTACTGCAAACACGACATCCGTGCACTTAATGCTTGCCTCACCTTTTACAGCACATTGCTCCTGGGTCAATGTGCTGGACTAGTTCATTTTGAATTCTGAGACCCTGACCAGGCTCTGGAGCACAGAAGGCCCCCAGGAAATGCTAACTGAGAGGGCTGTACACAGCAGTACACACGTTTCATCCCAGAACTTTGGGAGACTGGGATAAGAGGATTACAAATCCAAGCCTAGTGTGGACAAATTTTCTGGGACTTATCTCAAAATAAGGAAGGCAGAGAGGTGTCATTGACGTGAGGGCCCTGAGTTCAGCAACTTGTGCCGGACCAAACCAGCACCCTGGGTTACGGCAGCACCAGGGGCAGCCTGTGGACTAAGCAGTACTTCTTGTTCAATTCCTTATCACCGTCGTGAATGAGGTAGGATAAACCTAACGCAGCAAAAGGAGAAGAACGCTGGCTTACAGAAGGGCGCAGTCGCTGTTTCTCAGAAAACTACTTTCATTCACTATTATAATTAGTTATTTATATTCATATACGATCATATACCGAGCCCTGGGATGCTTTTTGTTGCTGAACATGAGAGAACAATTTTTTCCTCAAAGACACTCACACAGAGAACCCAATACACATGGACACACACACACACACACACACACACACGTACATGAATATGTCTGTGAGCTGTCTCAGTTGCCCTTTCATTGCTGGGATAAATACTTGACATTCAAAATGCAGGAAGGAAAGGTTTAGTTTGCTTTTTGTTGTAGGACGCTTCAATCCATACTCAGCTGGTTCCAAGGCAGAGCAGCACATGGCAGAGGGCAGCAGCCCTTCACGGTGGTGGAAGACAGCAAAACCTTAAGAGCAGAAGGGAGGAGCGACAGCAACAATGGCAGCACAGAGCAAGCCTGTCTCCCTCATACTGCACTCAGTCTAACCACCCCAAGTTGAGTAGAGTACTCACAACCGCAATCCCAGTAGTACTCACACCCATAATCCCAACGATATTCACACCCCTAATCCCAGTGGATCATTACTTCATCACGAACTCTAGAAGCCCGCACTATGATGGCATGAGGCTTTGGGGGGACACCTAGACACGAATGATAACATTAACACAATATGCACATCTACCTACACAAATTGTCTAGATAAGTTTGTGTGTGCACAGATACACAATGTAAATGCAAGCATACATGCATGTGTACTTAAATGCAAGCACAGAAACACATATACACATGCATATACACAGACACATGCATCATATATGTATATAGACATCACATACACAAGACGAAGAAAGGAGTGGCTGCCTGTAGTCAGCTTCTAAAATTTCTCTGAGTCTGGACTTACACTGGTTCCAGTCTAGACTTAGACAGGAAGGGCTGGTGCCCACAGCAGGACAAGGACAACACCCAAGGGAATATCTTCCAGCACAATCATGAAGCCAGGTCCTCTTTACTTCCCAAGAAGGGAAACATCCAAAAGTTTAATTCAAACCAGTAAGTACATCTTGCTCGTTATCTGGAGGCCATGGCTTTCATTTCTCCATCTATATGGTAATATTTCTCAACTTCTTATAGGAATGTTCAAGCATGCATGAAAGTAAGGAAGTTGTCTGTCCACCCATGCATCCATCATTAAATGCGATCTAGCTCTGCCTGAGCCTATGTGCCTATTTTCTTCTTCTTATTGCCAGGTGAAGAAGGTGGAAAGCAGTGAAAGAGACACACTGAAGCAGCACTATCCTGCATCCGCCAGCTGGAGTGTAACCCTAGCTCAGTCTCTGGCCATCAGCCTGGAAATCAGATCAACTCCCCCTCATCAAATTCCCCTGACTGTGTCCAAACACAGTGCCATTCTGAGGATTCACTTTCAAAAGGCAGTGGCTGATGCTTCATAAGCACGTGATTGACAATAATTACCAACTGATAACTATATTCACTGAATATTCTCGCATCTATCCCCTACTCAGGTTTTCTAAACAAGATTAATTTATTCTTGGGGCCTCTAATACACTGTGATTCCAGCCAAGGCCTAAGAATAGCATCTCTTCTGATAACCAAAGAGTCATGGAAGACACCACGTTATAAATTTGACAAGCGGATGCCTGAAGAGCACCTTTTGATGAGTCTTCATTCCCAGTTCTCACACTTTGCCTTAGCTCAGCACTTAAGTCTGAAGGGAACATCTCCGTTTTAAGAGTCACAATCGCACCAACCCATCCAGTGACACCCTTCTCACTTCGTGTGGGTGTGCTACCTCGCTGCTGCTGTGATAAAACATCTGAGATAGGGGCTGGGGAGATAGTTCCGAGGCACAAGTGCCTGCTGGGCAAGTGCAAGGTCGTGAGTTCGAACCCTGGTCCCACAAAAAAAACAAAAACAAAAAACAAACAAACAAACAAAAAAAAAAAACAAACATCTGAGATAGCAATTTACAGGAAGAAACACTTCCTTCGGCTCACCGTTCTAGGGATTTCATGGCTTGCTTGGCCGTCTACATTGTTTCTGAGCTTCTAACTCGGCCCCACTTTCTAAATGTTCCTCCACCTCCCAAGAGCATTGGCAGTTCGCAAAAAGCCATAACACTGTGACTGCCTTCCTGTTTGTCCCTTTGGGACACAGAGAAAGGCATGTGGATGGAAGTCAAGGCTCTGAGCTTCAAACCCAAGGTTCAAGGCTCAACATGACAGACTCTTCAGCGTCACTCTTGCCCCCATTCTGGTGATGGGCTTCTGAGTTGCGAGCACCCCACATCTGCCACATAGAACAGAGGCAGCAATCGCCTGTGAAGGAAGTCTGCCACTTAGGATGCCCAGGTTGCAGACAAGAGAAAGAAGGAAATTAACAGAAGCCTCAAGAAGAATTAAAATTCAGAGCCCTGAGCTGATAGCATGGGGCCAACCCTGCCAGCTCAGCCCTGTGTCTCCTGTCCCAGCAGGCCACAGCCTCGACACCATAACCAGGATGACACCCAAGGACCCATACCCAGAGTTCCACACACGCAGTGTCATGCTCACGATCTCACACTGAATGTCCATGTCCCGGGCACACGTTCAGGGATCCACATCTTTTGTGCGTCCAGGTACCAAAGAACACATCAGCAGCTCACATCTCAGGATGTTTTCTGGACTCTGGGCTTTGCCTTTTCCACAGCAGTTTTGCCCTTCCTCTGCAAAGCCCCATGCTTTGTGATGTTTTGCTCTGTGAGCAGTTTGGAAATTGTCATAGAATAACTGAGATATGCGTAAAAGGAGAGCAAGGAGTCCAGTGCTTTTGCTCCTGAATAAACAAAGCAAATCATAATTTAGACTCCCAGATAGAAAATGTGCTCTTCCTCAGCATGAGCAGAGAGAGTATTTACTATCCTGCGCTTATCTGTCTCAGATCATGTTGGGCAGGACAAGCCCGTCCTGGGTCTCCAGTCTCTGTCTCTACCCAGCAGTCGCTGGTTTATAGGGTGAGGCAGCTCTGAGTGGAATTCCTGACCAAATTAATATTCTATAAACACTAGGAGCACTGAATCATAATGCCATCCGTTGTAATAGAGTTCTACCTGGCTCAGCAATTGTTCCCTAACCACAATTCATTTCGAGAGCTGTGACTGATGAAATTAACATTCCACCAGCGGCCAGAGATCACTGCTCAGTCAAGACCATGCTCCCCCTACTTAATGGTGAGCTTTTTTAAAAAATGATGGCTCTAGTTAAAGTTGAGTGGTTGCTTCATTCCCAGCTCTTCTCTACAGCTTTCAAAATATGTTTAAAATTCCTTTCACTAAGCCTCTGGCTAAATGTGATTTTTTTTTTTTTTTTTTAAGAAGGTAAACAAAAATCATGAATCCCATTTGGGAATTAGGGAGGAATAAACAATTCACAGCTTGGCTTCAAAGGAATGGCTTAGGCTCTGGCTTTAGCAACGGCTAGGAGAAAGGTGCGGCCTGGGATGACGCTGAGAAAAGGCTTCCCCCCCCCGCCCAAGATGAGTAACTGTTTAGAAACAGAGCGAGACTGCACAGACCTCCTTGGCCCAGCACACCTTAGCAGCAGCGGATCTCCTGGGGAAGCTCCCGCAGAAAGCAAAGTAGGCCTCCTTCAGCAGGACTGTTGGGAGACGGTGGTCCTAGGCCATGGAACGCCTGGCCTCTGCTATCAGGCTCTGGGCTTAGGACAGTCATGAATCTTTGTAGATTAATCTATCACCTGGTTATGCCTTTGCTACATTAATGGTTACATTGATATAACTATTTTCTTAGCTTCCCAAATAATTCTATTAAAACAGTAGTTCTCAGCCATAGCTGCACACTTGGGAATAGCTGGCAAGGCCTCAGGGACAGCGGCCAGGGGTCTCACCCCAGAGGCTCCCATCTAGCTGGTCTGACTTTTATGCCTATCTGCAGCACTGCAAAGCAAGCGTGTGGCAGAGGACGAGGTGTCCTGCATTAAAGGGCTTTAGATGACACCACTCAGCCAAAAGTAAGATCTTGGGAGGAAAAGGAACAGGGGAGAGAGAGGGGAGTGGAATAAGGAGGGAGAGAGAAGCGTGACTTTTGGAAGACAGACAGAAGGTCCTGAGTCTGGACCAAGAACTCCTTCCCTGAGGAACAGAAGGAAATTCCCACGTGTGCTTCACACTTTAGAGGGCATACGAGGAACAGAAATTCAATGAAAAATAGTCCTAGGCTCTCAAAGGCAAGATTATAAAACAAAACAAGATAAAAATGGAAATCACAGAGTCCACAGTGCAAATTAACCCAAAATACCATCATTACATGGCCATAAAGTTAAAACATGGAGAAAGAGGCTATACATGACTAACACAAAGTCCATGACAGAGAAAGGCCTGTGATTACCACTGGCAAGATCAAGAGAGGCAGAGCAGGTGGGTGGTGGGAGAATTACAGAGAGGTGGCTGGCACCAAGGCAGCAGTAGGCTAGTGTAAGAACAAAGCGGTTTCCCAGAAA
This sequence comes from Myocastor coypus, assembly GCA_004027025.1. NCBI lineage: Eukaryota > Metazoa > Chordata > Mammalia > Rodentia > Myocastoridae > Myocastor > Myocastor coypus. The sequence goes on along the minus strand of PVJA010017180.1, from coordinate 22,883 downwards.
TTGAAAGACAGTCCTGTGGAACCATGGCGGACATTGACACAAGGGAAGATTACAAAAGCAACGTCTGTTGACTACAGCTCAAAGTCCCCTATCAACTTTGCAGACAAAATTACACAGAACACGCTATGAGGCTAAGGTATCCCGGTTAATCAGTATCCTGGTTAAGAATCTGATTTTCAAATTTAAAGAAATGCTTCCTAGGCTGTTTAGTTAGATAAAAAAATTCAGCAAGAAGGCAGGACAATAAGACTGGTGTGGAGACTTTCTAAACCACAGTAATCATTATTGGAAGGTATGAGACAAGAGCTGCAGGATTCTAAGCCACAGAACCAATTTAACATAATAAGAAGCTGCTCAACTGCTTAGAAAAAGAATGACAACAAGGGATCCTTGTTGTCCAGTGACTGAGTTGTGGCTCAGTCACAAGTGCAGTCACCAGGAAAGAGGGTGAGGGGCTGCCCCATGGCACAACACAAGACAGCCCTTGGGGAGACTCCACAGAGTGCCTGAGGAGAAAGCCCACCCTAGAGGCAGAGTGCAGCAAGACAAGTCAAACTTCCTAGGTCCCAAGGCCTCCAGATTCTTGTAGGCAATGAATGAGGGGCAGCAAATCCGGCCCCTGGAAAACGAGTTGAAATAACTGAGGAATGGAGAAGCCTTAACTAAAGGAGTGGTAGTGGAGGATGAGTCCATGAAATATAGGATCAAGACTGGGAGGGAAGCAGGTCAGTGTGTGTATTGCCAGCTTGACTGATGTTCAGACAATAGCTGACAAAAGTTAGAGGAAGAAAAAGAAGTTCACAACGTTTATGGCTTTATCTTTCCTGCGAGGAAATCGGTCAACACATAGAAATCTGAAAACACACTATATCAGCAGGGTGACTCCAAACTTACCCCTTCTCCTTATTATCTTTACCTATTTTATTATTACTATTGTTGTTGTTATTATTATTATTATTATTATTATTATTATTATGGCCGCTCAGCCTGCCCTGGGGGTGGGGCTGGTGCAGCATGTGGTGCCAGGGATTGAACCTCAGTCCCTGCCATTGCCTAAGCTACCCTAAGCAGGCGCTTTAGACCGCTGAACCATCTCATTGGCCCTCTCATTGTTATTTTTGGGGAACCTCGGAGACATCATTGTGTCACTAATATCTCTTTTAATTAAAAACATTAATCTGAAGTGCAGCAGTCCCTCCAGCTTTACTTTCATTATTTTTATTGGGCTCCTGCAAAATTAAATTAAATGCATATTTTAAAGAGAGTATATATCATCCAATCCTACTCCCTTATCAAGAGTGAGCTGCCTACACTACCACTTGACTAGCCACCCTGCCCTCTTCTTCCCATGTGTAGAATGCAGACAGACCCTGGATGGAGTTCAACAAATATCAAGGACCTCAAAGTGACATGCAAGCCAGTGTCTTTTAACTTTCCTCTGCATTTCATTCCGAATGGCTTAACATTTTCAAAGGGCATATAACTTTGCTCCACAAACAAATGTCTTCAGTAGACAAAACTCATGAAGTTCCAGTTGTCCAAGTTGCTCAATGCTGGCTTCAAGTCTACAAACTGAACTCTTCCCCTGTCTCTTTCTGGATTTCCTGGAGCCCACTGCCGGTCCCAGCATTCGGATACTCCTGCCTCTGCCCTAGGAGAATGAGCCCAAGAGGACACTGCCCAAGTGCACTGAGCTACGGCTGGGCGGTGACATCCACCCGCATCCCCTTCACAAACCTGTACACTTCCAAAGAAGGGAGGCGCCATCTCTATATTAAATCTCTAGGAGAGTACTTAGAGCAGAATATGAAACTCAGAGGTATTATGGACCAAGTCCACACGAAGAATGTAAATTCTATGTATTCCAAAAAAGGGGGGATGAAAATATGAGAGGAGGGAGGAGTGCAGGGAGGGAGAGGAGAAGAGAATGAAAGTGTGCTGTGTGCATGCCCCAGCTCTCCACAAGGAATGTAAACGTTATGTACTACACACATGTACTAATAAGCTAAAAAACAAGTAACATTGTAAAAAGCCTACAGCCACAAAATGACAATGTCACCCAAATTATTTCTAAATAAAATTGAAAAAACAAAATCTAATATTGACATAGTAAATTTTTGCCAAGATTTTTTCTTAGAAAAAAAGAAAGAGAAAAAGAAATATATATGTGTGTCTGTGTGTATATATATATGATAGCTTAGATAATTGTACTGCAGATTTCTGCCAATCTTTTGAAAGGAGCAGTTAATGTTTAAGTTTTTTCTCTCTCATGTTTAATTTCTTATCACTTTTTCTGACCAATTTTGCATACTTAAGCTTGATAATCCGAACAACTAATTTGAAGGCAACAGTAAGCAATGTAACAACCTTCGCTGAATTCCTGTTATATTGCTTAGTGAAATTCTTTATGGCTTCTAATGTTTCTTCTTGTATTGTTTTATTCTTTTTAAAGATAAATGGGAGTTTCTTTGCTTCAAGTGGGAGAAAACTTTTCAAAAGACAGGAGAAGTATTCCCGAGAACATGAGGGGCCTGCCGTCTCTCCGAAAAGAGGAGCACGGGAAGCATGAATGGGGCTGTGCTTTGCTGCACCCAGCTGCCAGGGAGAACTGGCCACGTCTATGCCACCTCACAATTATAACAAGCTGACCGTCCACTTCTCCCCAGGCGGTGTTTAGTCCACTCTGACTTTAGAGTGCTGAGAAGTCCCAGATGGGGCAACAACCGAGGAAGATTTTGGTCTGGACCAAACCCTAGCTCAGAACAGTTCTGGAGATGCCCAATTGGAAATCTGAGACCAACAGTCCAGGGCGGGGCCTCATGGGGTGAGTCCCACCAGTCACAGGCAGTCAAGGCCAGAGGGACACACTGCCTCCCAGCAAGGGACATCTGCCCTCCTCACACATTTGCCCCCTACCCACACAGCAGCATGCCTGCAGTACAGTTTCATACAGGCAAAGAAGGGTTCAAGACAACTCCCGAGGCTGCCTCAAACAGCTGCAGTGCAGCAGAAGATGAGGGGCCCTGCGTGATGGGGGCTGCCGCGAGCTGGGCCCAGATGTGAAGACCGTTTGATCTTAGGATGTCACATCTCATCTGTCAGAGATATTTTCCTGTGTTGGGTTAAGTATTGTCCCCAAAAGTTCATATCTACCTGGAACCTTAGAAGGTAAAATTTAATTTCACAATGGGACCTTAGCAGATGTATCTAGTTAGGATGACGTCATGCCGGATTGGCTGAGCTTCACGAACAGTGACTGATGTATTTATAAGAAGGCCCTCTGAGGGCACAGGCCCGCAGGAAGGCTGTGAGATAAGGGAGACTCGAGTGACACTGCCAGCAAAGCACCGCACTGCTAGTGACCCAGAACCTGGAAAGGCCCCTGGAGTCCCCACCATTTCTGACATCTGGACTCTGGGTGTCTGGGTTCCAGAACTGTAAGAGAGCAGCTCTCCACCATTCTGAGCCCCACACTGGCAACACTGCACAGCAGCACCGCATGCGAACACGCTCCCATCTGCCTGAGCCCAGGCCCCTAGACATCCATGCTTCTCTTCAGCTCCAGTCAGCCAATACGCATACCCAGCCCCTCCTCACGTAGCCCTCACCTGCCCATATTGTCTCCGGTTCCTCACATGGGTTCTGTCCAGCACACAAATGCCTGCTCCCTCCCTATCCGGCGCGCACAACCTCTGCACTCATGGATTCCCAGTGAGGGACGGGTACAGGGCTGAAGGTCACACCCCTGAGACCTGTGCAGAAGCACCAGACGCCAAAGCATCTCCTGCCAGAGTAGGAGCACCAAGCCCTGCTTGTCCTTCTCTAGGGCATTCTCCTGGCTTAGGATCTTACTTTTTTCTGATATACTGGAAAGCAAAGCATTGTCCTCACTCCTGTGAATCCCTACAAGACTAAGGACTCCAGATTCCTGCGTCCTTCTTCGCTCCTTTACCAACGATGTCCTACTGCAGCTGGGAAGGGCCTGCAGATACTGACACAGTGTAAGTCAAAGGCCCCTCAGCTACAGATAACCACTGTCCTAAGTTCGTTGCTCAAACCAGGAAAGAATATATTCTAGGTTTTCACTGAACCTCTCAAAGGTTCTCATTGTACACCTGACTTATTCCACACTTACCCTGTCTGAGCTAAGGATCTGAGGGCAAAGAAGGTTTTATCTACCTGGAGAATTCATCCATGTCTGTTTCCTCATCAAGAAGTCAATGTCCCCTGTTCCCTTTGAACTAAGTCCCCACTGCAGGACTTATACTGTGGCATTTCCTTACCGTGGTTAAGTAGCTTGAAATAAAGTGGAATGAAACGAGCATTAAATTTGTAAAAGCACAAATCAAGTCTACTGCGAGTTCAGGTTACTTAAACAGACTCATCTTATAGCTCACTGCTCCACTACCACTATCCCATCACTAAGACCTCAGTGTAGCGGGCTGCTAAGCTTTTCAGCACTGCAACCCTTTAAAGGACTTAGGCAAGGGGTGTTGTGCTGGCAACGCTTACTGGAGGATGCCCACAGATGAAAGAAGATGGGGAAAAAAGGGTGTCCTGACCAGGGTCTTCCACAGACACTGGAAACTGATGGAATCAAAAATGATTCCTTTGCCCATGTGGCTGAAGCTAATAGCTGACTCAGCAGTCAGGAATGGTGTGGTCTCCCGGGCTGAGATCTCCCATAGGCCTCCTGCCGAACCCACTTCTATGACAGCCCCTTCTGTCAAAGGCTCAGGTTTGCATGCTCACAGCATGGCTGCTCTAGCAAGTCAGGGGATTTACCAGACTGACAAACACCTTCCAGACCCAATGCAAGATGAGCAGACTCACTGTGACTTCCCTGCTTTGGTAGCATAGGCATGATTTGGCACTATTGACCCGCAAAAATATGTAGATTTTCTCACCTGCATGAAGAAAGGGTGGAATAAGGGGTGCACGTGAGGCTATATTCATGTGCAGAATCATAGAAGTGGATTAACATGACCTAGCCTGTGTTCACTTAGGAAAACCAATCCTCTCCATGCAGGTTTAAATGTTCACAAAATAAAATGCCTTGATACAAATCTTCCTCGGGAACAGCTTGCCCAGACTGAGTCCTTGAGAATATTCATCTTGACCTGAGGTTATGAGCAATCAGACCACAAGGGAAGAAGTAGAGCCGGAGCCTGGGGCCATGCGGCTTGGGTCCTGGGGTCTGGCCACACGCAAAGCCACAGCCACCTGCACCGGCAGGGCTCCGAAGCAAAATGGATCGATTGAGAAAGTGCATTTGGCACAGTTAGTGACTAGCGAGGAAATAATATTCTACCTGTTGCAAAGTTAGTCAAAGTGAGCACAGAATGGCCTTAGCTATGTGATCCAGATAAGAAGTCTCAGAGGTTAGAGGAAGCAGCCCCCTGCCTAGGACTCCTTCGGGCACTCCAAGCTCTTCATCTCTCCCTGTCAAGCCTTGTCTCCCCATACCCACGGCCTTTTCAAGAAGACAGTGGACACTCAAAGTTCCCTGAGACTTCTCATCCTTTGCACACCATCTGCACCTACATGCGACATGGTCCTGGCCCCTGCAAGCTCAGAATCAAGCACGTGCTCACAGACCCACGTCTACCACTTGTCATAGGAGTTTGAGACCGACTGCAAGGCTCTGGCTAAAATGCATTCATATTCCTATTTTTATTACTGTCTGGCATTTAGTAAATGCCAGACCCGTGTAGCCAAGCCTCACACCCTAACACACCAGATACTAAGCCTAGAATCCTGGATACGCTGATTGTACCTGAAGGACTCCTGACTCAAGCTGGATTAGACATCCTTCCTAAAATCTGGATTTGGGGAGCATAAGAGCCTGTGAGATATGTAGGAAGGAAGAAATGAGTGAGCTGGGGAAGCGATGGGAGCCCATTGGATAACAACGGGTCTCTCGGTGGGCTCTTGCCTTCAAAGCAAAGATGGCTCCTCTTCCTCCAGCCTGTCTAGTTTTGTTGTGACTAGAATTTTATGAATTTGTGTATCATTAGAGTAAATCCTCCTTTTGGTGAGCTAAAGCAAGTTGGTTTCCGTCCCTGGGCGAGGAAGGGCTGTGGTGCCTGGCACCTACTTCTCCATCCATGGCTTCCCCACCTAGCGAAGTCATACGGCCCCTTCATGAAGGTGGTCATCAGCACAGGCAGATGTTCCAGATCAGACACTAAATCAGAGGTGACTGAATGTCTGGGTCCGTAGTCAAGTAAGAAGTGAGCAGTGAGCTCTTCAAAGCCATCGAACCTTGGTCTTACCCCACCTAAGGAACCGGGCACCATGCCTGGGGCTTGCTGTGAGCTCGGCCTTCTGTCAGGGATCCATTGCTGCTTTGTGAGTTGTCCCTACTTCCGGCCAACACTAGGATGAGATGCCACACAGAAACAAGCCTGCTTAGACCCTCACACCTGAGTAGGGAGAACAATGTCCAACAAATGAGGACCTGCAGCCCTGTGCCTGGAATCAAACTAAAAGCAGTTACCATTTCCTCCAAGTTTTTTCCAAGTACTCCTTCACGTGCCAGTAGGGCCTGGTTCTCCGTGCCTGGCACTCTTGTGGCCCTGGGAGCACAATGCTCTGCTGGCTTACAGCTCTCGGAAACCATAGACTCTTAATGCGCTCAGAGCAGTGAGTCTAACAGTTGTACAAACTCCAGCAAATCCTTAAAGGAGAAACAGGCTGAGCTTGAAGGCAGAAACATCTGGTAGGCTGCAAAGACCAGCGAAGGTCATTTTCCGCAAAGACACACAGGAGAGGCTCTGGCTGCAGGCCCAGCACCTACTGTGCTGGAGTGAGGCCGATCATGCAGCTCGTCAGCCTCTCTTTGCCCCAAGGAAGCACATTTGTCATCACTGTGCCATCTGAGGCTCTGGGCCAGCTTTTAGATAGGCTTCAGAGTAATTCTTGTTTTCTCCCAAAATATTTCCTGTTTGCTTTGGTCATTATTTCTAATAAGCAAATGCCTAATTCTATCAAGCGTTAGAAACGATATCATCCACTGTTGCCAACAGGCTTAGCGTCCTTTTGCTTGATTTAAGAGGGAAATCTTGAGCTGACAATGTGCAGTTCTGCTAGTAGCCACAATGGCCCCAGATGACACTGAGTAATAGGTGGATGACAACAGCAGACACAGGCAGCAGCTGCTTCCTGCCACTGTCAGCTTGCACTCTCCAGTGCTGGCTTGTGCTGGACACCAGAGGTCAAGTCACCAGCTGGCGGTCTCTGCTTCTGACCTTCGTTGGCCATGGGTCTCTGCAGTTCTTCAGGGCCACCAGCCCCTGGTGTAGTGATGGCAAACCTTTTAGGGACGGAGTGCCCAAATTGCCAGCCAAAACACACTTGTTCATTCAATCTGCCAACACTGCAATTAAACCCAAATTCTGTTGCCAGGGGTGGGGGAATATTGGGACAATTTGGCTTGCATGCCAACAAAGAGGGCTCTGTGTGTGTATGGCAGCATACATATCATGGATCTAGTACCACTCCCCTGGTGTTTATTGTTTTTTTTTTTAACTGACCATTCTGACCATATTACTCAGAATGAAAATCTTAAATAAGTTTACAGAACTTCTGAAGTCCACACTACCAAGGAAATAAATCATTATCAAGTACATAAGGACAGAGAAGCAAATTGGCAAGGCCTGTACTATAGCACAGGGAGCTCAGTACACTGGAAAAGCCCAACCCAGACTAGCTGGAGAACTCTCTGTTGCTTATATAGCAGCTGCAAGCCTCTTATTAGTCCAAGTGGAGGCTATTATTGGTGCAGTGCTCAAAGCCTCAGCTGTCATGATAGAGATCTACTAAGGGACCAGTGATGAAACAAGAGAATCTTCTGGAAGTCTGTTGAGGGGAAAGGAGAATTTGAACAATGGACCCAGATCCCTCCTTCCATGATTTTGGCCATGCCAGAGAGCTCCCTCCCCTTTCTTCAAAATAGCAACTGTAGAAAGTGAAATGCTGAGACAGAGAGGGACACCATGATGGCAGTTAAGGGATACTCGTGTTGAAGTGGAGGGGAGTGACTGCTAGATAATAACCAGAGAGGACACCAAAGCACATTGTCCCAAACCATTGGGAGGCGAAAGAGAGCAAAAGGAAATGCCAGTTGACCAATTTATGCCCTCCCCTCCAGCTGGCAGGAGGAAATAGGAGATTGGGTGCCTCTCTTCTGCCATAGTGAGTAAGGGCTTTGTTTCTTCCTATATTATGGAGGCATACCTTTTGAGGATGACTGGGGGTTCCTTTCTGCAAAACTCAATAGCACTGAGTTTGCAAGGAAGGCAGAAATAATACAGCTGTAGGAAAAGGGCTAGAAGAGACTTTTCTCATCAACTAGGAACGTAAACAGTAAACTTATAGGCAAGGCATCAGAAGACCTTGGGCTCATGCACATTGGCGAAACCACTTTGGGCAACGTACTCATGACACCTGGCTATCAGCTACATAAATACATAATGAGACACCATGACTGGTGATTTTACATAGTAAAACCAACCTTGAAAACTATGTTAGCTCCCTCCTTAGTTCTTTAGGAGTTGAAAGTAATATGCTAGCCAACTTGATGCATCTAGAGAACCTTATTGTTCTCTGAGATGTACATCAACTGTCTGATATGTACGTAGTTTTACAACTTCCCCTGAGAAACAATCTCCATAGGGCAGGTAAGAGCTCATGATAGCCAACTCCAAGGCAGATGAAGGGGTGTGGCCTCAGCGATGTGTTGGAAACTCTGGGCAAATAAAATGTTCCCATAAGATGACTTCCTTCTTGCAAGCATCTGTTAAGTAGATTATCTGGTTACAACACTTGAGAACTGAGTTTGTAGGCTCTGAGAGGTTCTATAACTTGATGTGATCATGTAGCTTGGAAACATCAGACACAAAATGGAAGTTGAGGTCATTCAAAATGCAAGCTTTGGCTTTCTTGGTCGATCAGACTGACGCCACAGACACTAATGCTTATGACCGTGATTATGATTATGCTCACAGGAAGTGCAATGGACTGACACGGTAAGCCAGCGGAGCGGCAGGAAGTTGGCTAATCCAAAGCTTTATTCCAAATGCAATCTCCATTAAGAGTTATTGAATGAGTAAACAAAAGAACGCAGAAGAGGGCAGTTCACTAACTATAAAGAAATTGTTTCCTGAACCAAGAGAGTTATAATTTCTAGGAACTTATGTCTTCTCTCATGGGAAACCTTCTTCTTCCATCTGCACACCTACACACAGGGGTCACCATGATTCTTTCATGTTGGTCCAGTAGGAACTATCGCTACAAATCAACATCCAAAAAATTTTACTTCAATCCTCTTATAATACTAATAAAAATACAATGAATAAGCATAATTTAAGTATTTAAGTTAACCTAAGGAAAGTTAAATGCTTCCCACTACTCATATTATTTTTTAGGCTGATATAAAAAGAATTTTTGCTAACTAGCTGTCTTAGTTACTCTTCTCTCATTGCTGGGACAAATACCCGACATCCAAAATGGAGGAAGGAAAAGTTTATTTAGCTCACAATTACTAGAGGTTTCAGTCCATACTTGGCAGGCTCCAAGGCAGAGAGGCACATGGTAGAGGAAAGCAGTTCATGGTACTGGAACAGCAACAATATGGTGACAGGGGCAACAGAACAACCAGGGGATCAGAGAGCAACAGCGAGCATCAGTCTCTCTTTCTCTCTTTATATTACATTCAGGCTCCCTGCCCCAGCCTACCGCCCTTAGGCCACTCCCATAATCCCAGAAGTACTCAGAGCCCTCATCTCATCAGTACTAAAACACATAATTCCAATCGATCATGAGTTAAGTCTCAAACTCTAGAAGTCCCCACCCCAAGACTGTATGAGGCTTTGGGGGAACAACTAGACATAAAACATAACACTAACCATTAATAAAGATTAATTTTTAAGTGCTTGATTGGATTTCTAGATACAGTTTAGCACCTATTATCCTGCAGCAGCTACCTGTTTTATGTTGCTGTTACTAGAGATGACATCAGAAGCTCCTACATAGCACCAAGAAGACCTTTTATTTTAGGGCTACTGACCATACAGCAGCTCCAGTAATGTCAACTGTGAAGAGATGCTACTCCCTACCCAGGAACACCATTCTCAAATTGAAACATAAACGAGTCACTACATTATGCCTCCCCTGATGGCTTCCCATGTGCCATGCCCCATCCAGGAAGAACTGGCTCCTAATCCTCTAACCCATCTGATGCTCTGCATGCTCTCCAGTATTCTGTGATGCATAAGGGCTTCGTGTTTTAAAAGATTCATCTTCCAGGATGTAGTCACCCTTCTATATAAAAATACCCATCAAGAGGCACCAAGATGGCAGAACTGTACACAGCAGAGAAAGACTCTCCTGAGTACTGACGTCCAGATGTTGTAATATAGCAAATGTGAAGAAGGAGGGAAGTGGTACCCCTGTATGCAAGAAGGACGTGAAGCACTAATTGAGGACCTTGGAGAGAGTAAAGAGAGGAGCTTCAATATAGAAGGAGGTAGTCAGCAATGACTTCTACCTCAGAAAGGACTCATTGCATGAGGAGAGCGATACAAACACGTGGACACTCAGTGTCTGCTGCTGGCCACCCCAGAGGTCTCCACAGAGATGCTTACAGTGCCAAGTTACAGCAGACACAAAGGACTACACTAGCTGATGGTAAGTGCTAAGGACTCAGTTATTATACAGAAGAGAGCAATTAGCTGGGAGCCATCTTGGAGAAGGTCCAGATGAGCTCAGAAATCAGAGTGGCTCCTGGCTCAATCTAGGAATTCCTAGCTGGGCTCAGACTGGAGGTAGGTGTGTGCATGACTGCAAACCAAACAGGTTTGGTCTCTGGAAGAAGGTGCAGGCTCTCGAGGTTATCCACTACCCTGCCTGAAAGCTCGCTCTCTCTCTCTCTCTCTCTCTCTCTCTCTCTCCTCTCTCTCTGTCTGTCTCTTCTGCCCTCCCTACCTAATTAGTTTTTCACTGTAATAGTGGTCTCATTTTTGCTTTTTTTCTCCAGCATGTTTGATCTTGTCTTTATGCGTGTGAACACGGTTTCCAGCATCTTTATGGATGTTCTATTCTGTTCTGTCTATCTCTTCCTTCTCTCCCCACCCCCAGTCTTCTGCCCCAGTTTCCCAGTAACATACTTCCTCTTTGTCCTCAAGCTGTATTTATAATCTTTTCCTACCTCTCTATTTTTCCCTAGCCTCAATTAAGTTTTAACCCCTGAGGGTAAAAATTAACATATTATGGACTTATACACTGCATATAATTTACTAGTCTGTTTTAGATGTTATTATATAACTACAAATGTAGTTCATACATTTAAAGTTGGAAAATCAATGGTTACCTCAGTTTGTCATTTTCTATGCTATAATTGATGCTATTGTTAGTACCACTTTACAAACAGGGACGTAATTGTTCTAAACAACTACAAGTTCTGATACTCCAAGACTAGGATTGGTTAAAGGTCATGCAAAATACTGTGGCAGAATGCCAAAGAACCAGGAGCTGGATCAAACAGGTAGCAATTTTTCATCCTCAAGAAATTGGAGATACAGGATCTGCAACAGACTCAAAAGTACAAAAACCAGTTACACTTGGAAAGTACTTCAGAGAAGTAGTCATTTCCTAATGGTTCAAAGCACTAGCAACAAAGCAACCCATCATAGGCAATTTACAAACATCACCGTAGGAATTAAAGAAAGAAGAGAAAATGAGAAGAAGCTTAAGCAAGATTCAATCCCAGACCTCCAGTCTAGCAAGGGACAATGAGGTTACACAGTCTGAAAGCCACTCCTCTGGCCTTTCTGAAATGGGAACAACAAAGCGTCTGAGTGAAGCTCTAAAAAATCAAATCAGAAGTAATTTCCCAGATACTTCTCAGAGATAGTATCCACAATGAAAACCATGCTTAGTGACTCTAGCACAGACTCAGACAAAAAACAAAACAGCTTAAGAAATGTGTAGAAGCCTATCAATGATTGATGGAAACAGCCGGGCGTGGTGGCGCATGCCTGTAATCCCAGCACTCGGGAGGCTGAGGCAGGAGGATCAGTGCGAGTTCAAGACCCGCCTGGGCTACAAAGGTGAGCTCAAGGCCAGCCTCAACTGCATAGTGAGACCCTGTCTCAAAAAGACAAAAAAAAAAAAAAAAATGATTGATGGAAAATACCAATTCCAAGTTAAGTCTAAGATGTTTGATATTCAGAAAGACAATGATAGTAAACTCAAGCACCTATGTTTTAGAGTAATAGTATCACTATTACTCTAAGGACTAAGAATATAAGTTTACAGACCAAAAATTAGAGAAAAACAAGGGCTACAAAGATAGTCAATATTTTGGCCCTAGTCCTTCAAGGTCAGTGAGAACTCAGGACAGAACAGAACCTGTGCTATAACATCCTATAACTCACTGGTTTCCCAAATTTTCTGCTCAAGGAGATTAAGGGACCACAGAGGAAAAGGACTGAAGTTATATAGTGTGCCTAAGGAGAGTCACCTAGAGAGAAAACATTCTCTTGGGCTTTCACAGAGCGCAAACTACTCAAGCAATGGCCATGACTCATCCAGACAGCTGACACTAGTAACAGTTCTACAAAGCACTGTACATGGTTCCAAAGTAAATCCTGAGGGGATTTGACTGACCTTGGGAGACACAAGAACTACATGTTTTGTTATACAGGTCTTGCTATAACTTGCCCTTAACCACCCAGCAGAAAAGTTTAAACATGACACATAAAACGGAAAGGTAGTTTAGTATGTTGAGCTGTAAAAGGCTCTAATCAACAGCTCCCAGCTTTGCCGATTTCACTAGTAACCCACTGAAATTATGGAACATTTGGCTATGTATACAACTAGATCAAAGAGAAGAAATCTATTGTACTAATAACCATTAAAAAATTTATCATGTCTACAGCCTGCCCTCTCTATAACTACAATGAGGACAACAATATTCATTGTATCAATTATTGGGAATGTATTACTAATGTGTTTTGAAACTGTCACATTGTAATTTCTTATTAAAAGTAATAAAAAAAGAAATGTTTAGAAGCCATGATTACTCAGCATAGGAGGGAAATGGAATTCATAAGGCAAATTCAAGCTGATACCCAGAAGAATAAAAATTCCACTGAATGTATGCAAAGCATAGTAAGGCAATATAAGGATGAGATCTCAGTTACACAAGACATGCTTGCAGTTAGCAATCATAAAATGAAAGATTCATTAAAAATATCAAGTAACAATAAAAAAATAACTGTTCACAGATGTCTTCGTAGAGAAATTAACTGGTAGCAAATGGAAAAAAAATTGACATCTATAAGTGAAACACACAGAACTCCAATTATCCATGATCAAAAATAATTACAATCAGTTATATTATAGAAAAGATCTGAGAAATTCCACACAAGAACTGAAGCTTAAAAACTGTTAGGGAAAAGAAGCAAATCAACTATGAAGGAAAACCATCAGAATCACTCAAGTCAAGGAATTATGGAGGGGAAAGTATTTTAAGTTCTAATGGAAAACAATATTCAGTCTACATTGATGTGACCTGCAAAATTATCTTTCAAACCTGATGGAGAAATGAGATACTTTCATGACAAAGAACATCTGAGGAAATTTTTGACCATGAAACCAGCACTCCAAAATGTCCTTCCAAACATTCTAGAAAGACCTAACAGAGACTATAACTTCATGAACTCCAACATAAGGAATCCACAAGGCAATAAAACAATTAAATTAAGGCAGGGACAAAAAAGTGGGTAGTCAACAAAGGAAGATAGCATGACAAGAATTAGTCAATCCATATCAGTTATAGCTATCTGTTCACCAATCAAAAGATACAGCCTGGCTACATGGATCCAGAAACAACATCCAAAAATATGCTGCTTACAAGAAGTGCATTTAATTTTAAAAGGAAGTTATAGACTGAAAGTCAAAGGATGGAAAATCATACTTCATGTGATCAGAACCCAGTAAAAAGAAGGGATATCTGTTCTACTTACAGACAAGGCGAATATCAAGCAAAGACTAATTAAGACAGATAAACGAGTAAAGGAAACAATCTAAGAGAAACAGATAATAATCATAAATATGTATTCTGGAAACACCAGTGCACCGAACTATATAAAACAAATATTGATGATATAAAAACTCATCTAACCACTAATACAATTGCATTGGGGGAACTCAATATCCCACTATCACAAAAAGACAGATCAACTAGACAAAAAGCCAACAACAAAATATTAGAACTGGACCAAACTTTGGAACAATTAGCCTCTGTATGTTCACAGTGTTCCACCCCACCATAACAGAATATACATTCTTCTCAGCAACACATAGGATTTTATACAAAACGGACCACAAACCACCTCATACAACATGCTTAAGGAAAATAAAATGAATTAATATTATCTCATGTATATTATCGTATCATACTGCAATGAAATTGGAAATCAATGGCAAAATAAACCATGAGAATTTTGAAACATATGAGAATTAAATAGCATTCTCCTGAACAATCAATAGGCCACAGAGGAAATTCAGGGAGCAACACACAGCTTCTGCAATGAAATGACCATATAACACATTGGAACTAATGGTACACAATAAAAACAGTCCTAAAAGGGAAATAGATACCAGCTAATACCCATATCAGGAAAAAGAGAACAAGCATAACTAAGGAACTTAATGGTGAACATTAACCTTCTAGAATAAAACAAATTGGCTTAGCCAAAAGTTCATATGAGGGAGCAAATTATAAATGTCATAGCCTATGTTAACACTTTGGTGGCTAAGAAAAAACAGCATAAAGAATCAATAAGTCAGAGAGTTAGTTCTTTGAAAGATTAAATAAATTTGACAAACCTTTATCCAAACTTAAGAAAGAAGAAAAAGATATGAAGCCATGCGAGCAGAAATAAAAAGGATAAAATCACAAGGGATCCTGAAGAAATCCAGATCATGTACACCTACTTTAAACATGTATTTTATTTTTCAGAACCAGGAATCAAACTCAGGACCTTGCACTTACCAAGCAGGCACTTGTGCCACTGAGCTATCTCCCCAGTCCCTTGAAAACCTATATTCTAATGAAATGGAAAATACAAAATAGATAGAATCCTAGATACATATGAATTACCAAAGCTGAATCAAGAAGATATTAAAATCCTAAATGAACCAATATTAAGCAATAAAATTGAAGAAGTAATTAAAAACCCAGCAACAAGGAAAACTCCTGGCCTTGGTGGATTCATTGATAACTTCTAAAAGAAATATACAGATCTAACACCACTACTTCTCAAAGTCTTTAATGAAATTGAAAAAGAAACAATACTCCCAAATTCATTCCTAGAAACAAGCGTTATGCTGATATCAAAAATGGAGTAGAACCCAACTGAAAAAAGAGAGCTGTTGGCCAGTCCTCCTAATGAACAAAGATGCAAAAATCTTCAATAAAATACTAGCAAACAGAATGCAGCAGATCACTGAGAAGAGTATAAGTGGGGTTTATACCAGAAATGCAGGAATGATTCGACATATTTGAATCAATAAATGTAATGCACCATATTAGCAGAGGCAAGAACAAAAATAATATATGATCATCTTAATAGATACAGAAAAACCTAATGGCAAAGTCTAGAATCCATGCATGATAAAAATCTTACAGAAAACTGGAATAGACAGACTTATCTCAATCTGATAAAAGCCATCTGTGACAAATCAACACCTAATATCGTACCAAATGGACAGAACCAGAAAGCTTTCATTCTAAAGTCAGGAACAAAATGAGGATGCCACTATTTCCATTTTTATTCAACTTAATCTTGGAAATTTCAGCCACAGCCATTAACCAAGAGAAAGAAATAAAAGGAATAATGATAGGAAAGGAAGAAGTTCAATTATCATCATTTGCTGGTGACATGATACACTACATAGAAGACTCCTAAACCTCCACTAAAAAGCCTTCTAGATTTAATAAGCAAATTCAGTAGCATAGCCAGATACAAAGTCAACAATTAAAAAGCAATAAAATTCCTGTACACAAACAACAAATATATCAAGAAATTAATGAGGGAAACTATGCCTTGCACAGTAACATCCAAAAATTATACAATTAGTATAACACCAAAAAAATTATATAATTAGGAATCAAGCTAGCAAAGGAAAGAAAAGATTTATACAATGAAAATTATAGTACTCTGATAAAAGATATTGATGGATTCTAAAAATAGACGCATATTCCTTTCTCATGGGTAGGAAAAATCAACATTGGGACAATGATCATATATCCAAAAGTGTTATACAGATTCAATGTAATTCTGATTAAAGGTTCATTAGTGCACCTTATAGAGCTAAAATAAACCTTCCTAAAACTCATATGAAATAAGAAGAACCCTAGAATAGCTAAAGCAATCCTGGGCAACAGAGGTAAGGCAGAAGGAATCATGATCCTTGGCTTAAAATTACACCACAAAGTTACTATGATGAAATCAGCATGGTACTGACAAAAAACAGACTGAGGATCAGGAAAACGGATTATAAAATGCAAACACAACTGTAAACACACTCAGCCACCCTAGTTTTGACAAAGGGGCCAAATAGGTTCACTGGAATAGATGCCCTCTTTACTAAATACTGCTGGAAGAACTAGCTTTCCACATTCTAAAAACCAAACTTAGACCAAGTTCTCTCACCATTCCATAAACTAAAGTAAAATGGATCAAATATCTTGATATCAAGATGGAAATACTAAATCTTCTGGAGGAGAAACTAGGTAGAATTCTTGAAGATATAGGAGTAGGTAGTGATTATGAACAAAACCCAACGTGCTTGGATTATACTTCAAAGAATACACAACTAGAGTTTTACCTTTTGAAAAGGATTTGCACGTCAGAGGAAATCGCCAACAGAATAAAGTGAATTCTGTGAACTGGGAAAAAAATATTAGCCAACTGTCCCTCAGACAAAGAACTTCTATCCATAACATTAAGAAGAATTAAAAAAAAAATCAGGCCCCCAAAATTCAAAGACTCAATAGATAAATGGGTACCTG
>PVJA010017179.1:25000-42098 GCA_004027025.1 Myocastor coypus | reverse complement strand
CGATGGATAAATGCTTCATGTTCATGGTTTATCTCTGCATAAAACACAACATTTGCAATTACAGTGAGCCCTTTGTATCTTTAAGTCACATTGATGGATTCAACCAAATGCAGATATTTTAAAGTAAATGAAAATACTTAGAAGATTCATCTAAATTGAATAGGTAGTTTCTACCACATGTGTATTATATTCTATATTACAAATAATCTAGAAATGATGGAAACTAAAGCACATGAAAGGATATGTATAGGTAATATATGACACCAAGCCTTTTGGATTTTCATATCTGCAGGGGTCCTGGGTCTCATCTTCCACAGGTCCTTCAGAATGATTATTTGCTGTATGTGATGGGCAGCTTCCCAGAGTCAGGAACCAGGTATTATTCACCTCTGTATAACTCTGTGCTAGATTTTCCCCAATATTCTATTGAAGGGTAACACAGTGATACCAATAAATACATAAATATGATCCCAGAAAACCATGAAAGACAGAAGGTACAATAGATGGGGTAGGATTTTCAAATTATTCATTATTAAGTTTGTTGTCAGGACATATACCTGGTATAGAGGTGTTCAGAATTTGGTATTTAAGCATGTACTTGGGGGGTTTAAATTAAATGGCACAACATTTTTTAATCATAATCACTCCCTCACCACAGATACACACATGCCAATTTGGGAAAAGAATGAAGTGCTTTGTACATATTCACTGAAGTGTGGGAATTTATTTTATATCAAGCAAATGAAATAGATATTAGCTATTCCATCAGATTGGATGGAGGTGAAGGCAGAGAAATACATTGACTGATGTGTATCACAGGCGCTGGCTATTACTGCAATATGTTCTCTACTTGTGTATTTCCTCTGATTTTCACACAGCACAATCTTCTTGGTGACCACTGCTGATGTCAGTGACATCTGCTGTCCAGATGTGTGGGTTTTCTGTTGAAGAGCCTGGGGCATCAGTCGCATATGCTGATAGATCCCTGTGTTTTCTAAGAGTACTTGAAAGGGTCCCAGTTTAAATCACAGGGATCTTCCGGATCCTATGTCAGAAGTAGCCCAGTGGGAAGAAATCCTAATCAGAAACTAATTTTGAGATCAAGTTATGCTTATTTCTATTGGGCTTTCATAAAATTAAAGCATATTAGCTTTAAATTTCTATGATCATTTAAAGTTGAAAATGTTGAGGCCCTGCTAATGTTTAATATACTGCTAATTCTGATTATACATAAGCTTCCATATTTGCTGTAGAGTGAGCACAAACCACTCTAAGTGTGTGGCTTTATTATATCTTAAAATCAACATAGAGCAAATATATAGGTTTTAGCAAGGCAGATTCATTATGAAATCCACAAGTTCTTTCTTTTCAACTATGTGCATGTTCCAAATATATGTCAAAAGCTTTCCAGCAGTGCATGAATTAATATTTTTCTTTTTTTTGTACTACCTGGACTGGGGCTCAAACTCATGACCTTGCACTTGCCAGGCAGGCACTTGTGCCATGGAGCTATCGCCACAGCCCCTTCTCCTGATTTTAAAAATAACATTTTTCTAACAGTGTTTATTTTCTTTCTTCCTCATTTTATTTACTTATGTATTTATCATCTCTGGAATGAAGGAATAAATAATAAAAAGCTGAACACTTGTATATAGATCTATTTTAAACGAAGTGAACGGAGCAGCAAGGTGGAAGGCAGCCCTGTGTCAAAGGCATAATCTTTTATTTTCCTGTTTCTTTCTCACTATGCTCGTAGCTCAGTTAGAGCTGCAAATAGAGTCTACCCATGCCCTGTGTCTGGGAAGACTTGATTGGGAAAGGGTGCTCTATAAGGTTTCTGGGTTCCTTGTCCATTAACCCAAATCCAGTGTAACGTGTTTGGTAACGATCAACCTTGTTTTCTAAGAGATGTGATTTCTGCCAACTGAATGTTTTGATTTTTTTTTTTTTTGACAAGTAATAGAAAACAGGAGAAAAACATTTTATTGTTATTTTCCTTTTTAATGAATATGCATTTGTTATACATATTAAATGCATTTATCACAGGGAACTGGTATGCATGTGTAATCGCATCCTAGTCCTTTTTATTCCTCACTGCACTCACATGTTCTGTCAACTTCACTAAGCATGCAGTGGTTAACAAAATCAATTCGACTTTCCAAAACATTTAAGAACCATTGATAATTTTATTGAGGAAGCAGAATAACTAGGCAATTCTTAATCATCTTTGTCCTAAGGAAAAACCAGTAGATGCTCTCCCAATTTCTTTTTAGATACTATTACAGAATTTATAACACACATATTAATAAGCAAAAAAAAAAAATAGAAGAATGACATCCATAGGAGGGAGATGGAGGAAGAAAAGTCTCTAGCCTAGGAGTACTACAAACTAGGTGGTTGGCCCCAGAGTCATTTTTATTTGGCAAGAGTGCTTCTGAAATTAAATGCTTAATATTATATAAATATTAAAAAGCTCATACTCTGCTGAGATTGATCTGAATGGAAGACGGCTTTGCAAGAAGTTCAGGCACTCAGAGCCAAACAGCCCCGAGGTGATGCAGTCAGGTTTTCTGATGGAGATATTTTGATGAACAGACACTATTTTATGTCACACTCCCCTTACTTGTTCCTGTCTTTGTCCTGGAATAGAACAGCTGATCTCTATAGTTCCTTGGTTATTAAATAACTTGATTTTTCAGAGTTTCAACAAATTGGGACAAATGCGCCTCAGACCCTCTGTACTTTGCTCTTTGATGCTGTGCTGCGCTGGTAATCTGAATGTTCAAGACAAGGAGACTCTCTCATGCTACAGTAGAAATAGAAGCAAAAATATAAGTGAGCAGCTAAGTGATAAATTCTTTCTTCTAAGCCAGAACAGTGGCTGGAAGGTAGCTTATTGGCTGGGTGTGGGGGCACGTGCCCATAATCTTCACATCCAGGAGGCTGAAGCAAGGGGGCTATGAGTTTAAGGCCAATCAGGGGCGCAAAGTGAGTCCAAGGTCAGCCTGACTTACATAGTCAAATCCCGTCTCAAAAATAAACAAATAGGTGCTGGCGAGATAGCTCAGTGGCACAAGTGCCTGCCTGGCAAGTGCAAGGTTGTGAGTTTGAACCCCAGTCCCACAAAAAAAAAAAAATAATAAATAAATAAAATAAATAAAATAAAATAAATAAACAAACTACTACATAAAGCCAGCTGGTTATGTGTGGACATTTAAGGGCCTTGTTTCATGGTATGAAATAAAAAAATAATTTCAGTTTTAAGTAATTTGTACACTGCGTGTGTGTGAAGAGCTAATTTTGCAAAGCATAATTTTCCCCACTAGATTGACTTTAAATTTTTTTTTTCACATTCGAATAAGGCATGCTGTGATTAGGACCTTCAGAAGACGTGTTTGAGGGATGTGAGACATGGCAGCAAACTTCCTTCTCAGAACAGATTGCTGCGCTATTATCTCTAGATGCCCCAAGGCTGAAGTTTCTTCAAAAATTATTTTTAAACTGCTTGAATCCCCAACCTCCCACCCGCCCCCATATGGCTAATTCTTGACAATCCTATTTCAGAGGAAACCCAGGACGGTGCTGTGATATAAATCTGAATGCGTATATTAGAAAAAGAAAGGGATATGCAAAGGCAAGAAAATAAAATTTATTTTAAAACATTTTTATTTGCTCAGAAAGATATTTAGATATAAATAGAATTAATGTATTAACCTATTGTTCTTTCAGTCAAAATTAAGCATGCTTCTCTGTTTTGTACTGTTTGTTCTTACTCCTACTTTAACCATATTTTCTAGCACAGTATGATGGGAAATATTATTGTGCATGCGCACATCATTGTAGCTTTATAATGATCCTGTGGGAAGCAAGGCCCATATTAGTGGCTTTACTTCCGGGACCCACAGCCTGTAATCACAGTAGATACGCAGTTATGATCCCTTGTTCCGAATACAGCACTTCAAACCTTTGGAAAAAGTTAGCTGCTAGTAGGGTGATTTCATTTCTCCAAAATGATCTGTGTTTAAGAGATTAAGATCTTACTCTTTTTGGACCATGGAACATTTTAATGTTCACACTGTAGATGAAAAAGCATTGCTGAATGGCCCCATGGATGGGTGGTTGAGAGCATGTCCCAGAGGCCCCAGATTCTCCTGTGAGCTCGTGAACTTGTGTTCATCTTGCAAGGCATGCTGGGGAATGCCCCTAACAGCCTCAGCAGCGGCCACAGCTATCACTCATTAGGGAATGGGCCCAGAGTGTGGATCCAGGTGGATGTAGGGCTGGAGACATGGCAAGTGGACAGGAAGCACTGAGGCAAGGTCTGTTACTACTATTCAGATCTTTCATCATTTAGGGTAAAGCTGCTGTGAATTGCCCTAGAAATTTTGGCTTTATGAAGAGGCTGGATAGAATACTCACTGGGGAATAAACAAATAAACAATGTCATAGACTGAACTATCATTAAGAATGAATGTCTGGAAAATCATAGCATGATTGTTGAGAGAATGTCAACAATGATTTCAAGTGTGGGGATGCCTGTGGCCAGGTATCAGGAGTATCTGTTGTAAACTGTAAAGTATACAGTCCAAGCCTTTTGGCTGGAGCTCTGTAGGAGGAGTAATTCTGAGCCTAAGTTTTCTTGAATCTATGCAGAAGTCACCGTAGAATGCTTTGGAGGTTCACTTCCCAACCTGGAAAGTACTGTAGATCACCCTGCTTCCTTGTTGTTGGAACAGTAGCCCTGGTGCCACTAGGACAGAGTGGTCAGCGCAGGCTCTCCTACCTCCTAAGAAGCTTTAAAAACATCTGATGACTCAGTTGTCTCTAAGTGGTTCTGGTTAATTGGTCTTAGCTGGGGTCTGGACACTCAGGTGTGTGCTTTGGGAAGCGATCTGGGTAATTTCAATAGAGTTTAAGCCTCCAGGTTTGAGAAACACTTTGCCAACGTATTACAAAAAGCACAGTGTGAGGTAATGGCACCACTAAGCAGTGCAGAGGACACACCCAGAGAGAAGCCGTCTTGCTGATAGCCCTGAGCTCCACCTGGCACTGGCCAGAGGCACAGGTTCATTCCCCAGTAGGTTAAAGCTCGCATGTGTTCAGGAACAGCCAGGTCTCCAGCTGGGTGCTGACTCAGGGCAGACAGAAGGGGAGGTCTGGTCTCTACATTTGAATAGGAGAGATGGTATTATGGGGGCAGGGTAGAAATGGGAACGGAGAACAAAAGGGCACATGGGAGAGAATTTCTTTCCCTCAAGGTGGGAACTGTGTTGATGGAAAAGAAAATATTGCTAAGTCCATCAGGTGGCTTGGAGAGGCGGCACCCAGATGGTGATGCCTGCCGTGGGAGCTGGTGTGGAGGCAGAGAAAACAGCCTGGTCACAGGAGTCGCAGGGTCAGAATCTTGTTCTGATGATATCACCTGGGGCTTCTTGTGGGTCCTTCGTGATGCAAGAGACAGGTGCAGGTGAGAGAAAGTGAGTGTTCACCAAAGAGCAGGGCGTGAGGGGTGGAGAGGATGCTGGAGAGGCAATACGGTGCCCTTGTTTTCCCTAAGCCCGCTGACCTCTCCCCACGATCTAGTGACCCGGGTGCCCAATTTGCTCATATCAGTCATCAAGGAAGGGCAAAATGTTCCCCTTGGTTACTGATCTTTGTGTTTATGTTAATCAATAAAAATATAGAAAGAACACAGGTCCCTCTCCATAAATATATGCTCAGGATATCAAACCAGGCCATGTCAAGAGGGCTCTCTGTTCTCTCTGAAAAACAAGCAAGTGCTACATCAGAGGTGCTGGGAAGGATCGGTTAGCGTTAGATGTTTCCTGAGAAGTCACGCAGCATGTGGAGAGCGGTGGATATATTTCACCGCTTTACCACCTCATTCATGCAGTGAGGCATTTGAGTGGGGTAGGAAGGAAGGGAAAGAGGAGCAGGCAACCAAAAGAGCTTTGCGAGGAGCTTGCTCCGGGTTGTCCTCCTCCCACTCTCAGGGTCTCTCCTGGAGCTGTGGTCCCCGGTTTTCTGGTTTTCCTAATCCCCAGCCCCACAGGCCGTGTGCTGGCAGGCAGAGGGCTGAGCCTGGCAAAGGCATCTCTAGCCGAGTGCAGTGCCCACATCCTGTGCTGGCCTGGCTCCTGCTGCTGGAATCTGGTTATTAGTCAAACCCTAACTCCTCCCGGAGCTCCCCTGCTCCTTACCACCCTGCCCTGGTGTGTGGCGGCAGTCAGACTTTAAAAACATTCTTGGATTTGAAGGAACTCAAGATTGGATCAGTTGGGCATCATTTCAGGAAAATCTTTCAATTTCCTGGGAGAAGAGAGACTATGGGGAAAAAATATCTTAAGGGTGTAGAGAATATCTTTTATTTAGTAAGATAAAAGCCAGTCTGCTTGATGATAAGTAGCACATTCTCAGGGCTGGAAGGAACAGGGATGGGTTTGTTCAGTGCTGGAACAGGAGGCTTGATGTGGTACTGTTGTCATAAGACAGTGCCATGGCAAGCAGAAGTGACAGCATGGCACCGGCCAGAAAGCCTCAGATAGCCATCCCTTGCTGGACCTAGAGTGCAGACTCGCTTTCTGTGCTCCTAAAGTTACATAGTACATTATCTGGTTGGGAGGAAATGCAGAGTGATCCTTATAGAATGGTGTGTGAGAAATGGCAACTATTTCCCTAAAAAAATAAGTTACTCACAACCTGTTAATTTTTAGAAACTTATTGACTTCTATTTCATCGCTTTGCTTTTTGGAGGTGGTAGTGGTATTGGGAATCAAACTCAGGACCTCATGCTTGCCAGGCATGCACTGTGTCACTGAGCTAAATCCCCAGCCCTTTATGGCCTTCTTTTAAAGTCATAAATAGCTGGGTAAAGAAGAATGGCAGTTGTAATGTCCATTTCTTTCTAGAGGAAGAGGTAGGATTCTCTCTTTATTTCCTATCTCTAAGTAAGTATTCAAATTCTTAGGCTTCATTCATTAAATATTTGAAAATTTCCAACTAATTCACTTCTTTGGGCCTTAACTACATGTATCAAATTCCACTTTAACACCACACCCTGGATAGAATTCTAATGAGGAGATGGAAAAAGCATGTTTTCTTTTTATTTAAATGATTTTTTAAAGCTTATGTTTTGATTTCCTTTATGAGAGAAAATATTTTATAATACGAGTTACAACGAAGTTGACAAAGCAAGAACTTAAGATAGACTCTCTGTGCTCCAGTGGGGAGGTTAGTTGGGCAGCTATACTTTCTAAGGAAGATCTACTAAGATGCACAGCATATCTGAGTTAGTGACAGCCCAAGAAGTAGTTTCCACTGCTTTGTGACACTCTGGTAGTGGACTAAAGAAATTTGCATTTGCTGTCAAGGCAGGCAGCATTAAAAAATATGCAAGTATTCCCAAGCTAAATATATTTATACTGAAAAATAAGCTGGTTTATTGCAACATTGTTTATAACAGAAACATTAGAGATAATTTAAATATTGAAAGTAAAGTGTTGTATTCGCCCCATCAAATAATATGCAGTATTTAAAAGCTAAAGGTTAAGGTATTGACTTAAAAAAAGGTCTGTTGTAGAAGGTGGAGGTTATTATAGAATCACATGTAAATCATAATTTCACTTTGTTAAAACTCAAGCAACCCATCTATAAACACATACGTATCTGTATGTCAGTGCACATACAACAACACATATGTATCTACTAAGGTATGGCAGTGTGGTATGTACGCATGCTTATAGGTAGATAAGTACCTGTGGAAATTAAATTTAAAAGGTGACATATTTTTTCTTACTTATGCTGCTATTATATATATATAATTTTAATCTATTTATTAATTTATTTACTTATGTATTTATGTGTTTGGTACTGGTTCTCACTATGCAGCTTGGACTCATAGATATCCTCCTGTCTCAGCCTCCCCAGGCCTGGGATTATAGGTGTATGTTACCATGCCTGGTTTCAGTGCCTGGTTTAGTGTGCCAGGGTTCCAGGACCAGCACGGTTGCTGTACCAGGGATTGAACTCACAATGTGGTACTTGTTTGCCAGGCAGGTGCTTAGGCCACTGAGCTATCTCCCTAGCTGACACTGAACATTTTATAATAAAAAAAGAAATGTTACCGATTAAATGGATAGATTTAATCAAAATACAAGTATTTGAAATCACCCCAAAGTTGACATTTTATTCAGTGCTACTATAGAAACATGGATGTGTCTGAGACAGGGCCAGAGAGCCTGGAAATAATGGCTTGGTGATTCTAAAGTTGTGTTTAAAGTGTTGATGATTTTTTTTTTTTTTTCATTTAAGAGAGTGCACTTCACTTGAGCAATCCAGAAATTGAAATTGTGCATAACCCAGAATAACTGTCATTAGGCAATCAAAATTTATTGACTATGGCTTTCTAAACATGTTTTCATTGCCCGGTGTAAATATTTTGACAATAGCTTTAGAGCTCACATCATGTTTTACATAACAAAAAGAACAGGTGCAGCAGCCAGGAAAGCAAGTTGCTGGAGGACACAGGCCCAGCTGGGCCTGCCTCGACTTCTCAAAGTGAATTGTCCTGGTTACTGCTGTGGCAGGATAGCGGGGCTGGGGAGGATAACTGGGGTGCTACAGGACAAATGGGGTGATGAAAGCCCTCTTTGGGAAGGAATAAAAGTAAAAACTGTCCAGATGAATGCAGGAAGTCATCAAACGTTCTGCTCACAACCTGCTCTTCCTGTCCTCCTAATGCTGTGTCCATCTTACACCGTGGGGGATGCATCCTCCAGAGACTCACTGAGCACATGTTATTAGTGGGCAGGAGGAGGTAAAGAGCGTTGTAGGAAACCAGGAACTCAGCTTTCCTCGTGTAAGTCTCCTAAGCGGTGCTAACAGGCAGCTGAATCCACTACAGACTCCCACAGACAAAAGGAGATGCACCAGAAGAGATGAACAGTTGCTAATTTAGGAAGGACAAATTACCCTGGCAGTCTGACGGGGCCAGAAGATACAACCAACTCATTTTGGCAGGAAGTTTTTTTTTTTTTTTCTTTTTAATGGATATATTTGGAAATACAGTGTAAAGTGTGCTTGTGCTTTAAACAGAGACTATGAAATATTTTTTCTAATTTTTATAATGATGTAGAAATTAAGAAACATGATTCTCTTGTCATTCCCAGAATTGTAGATCTACAGTTTCTGTTAGGATAAGTAATCCTAACCATACATATTTCATGTTGTTTACCCTCATGTTAAGTCAGCCTAAAAGTAGAATTGAAAGAAAAACCAAGGCTAACACTATCCGAAGTGCAGGGCTGGGAATATAGCCCAGCAGCAGAGCGCCTACCTGATAAGCACAAGGTCCTGAGTTCAATTCTGGATACCACTCTCTCCCACCCCAATTACAATCCAAAGTGATTTTAACTGTTTTGGTGCTGAAATGTGAAAATGAAAGATAAGCATGTCTCTAACATTACATGGAATCCTCCTCAGAGAAAGGTTTATTACAAATTATTTCGTCCAACGTAAGGTGCAAAAAAATTTCTAATTTGGAGGTGTTCAATTTTTGTAATTTTATGATAATAAGATAAATGTAGCTTTCTGATTAAGGATGAGTTATGGTTTCCCTGCCTTTTTTGCTTCTTCTGGTTGTAAGTAATTTTTAATCTCAGTTCTCCTAAATAAAAATCTTTAATCTTTAGAAACATTAATTTTAGTTGATCTTGTGTTTGATATCTCAATGCAAATTATTAAACATTAGCGGCTTATTTACTCATTGATTTCTCTTTTACAATAGACATGAACTTTACACTTTTGACTTTAACTGTAGGCTTATATGTTCTTGCTCTTTATAATTATTCAGTACAATTTAACAGTATGACATATTTGATTGCAGAAAATATCCAGTAAATTTCCCCTGGTTGCTGAGGTTGCATTCCTTAATTCTGACTTAGGATGTCCTTGTTCTTCAATATTAGTATATTATTGAAAAAAGAGTAATGAAAACTCAGAGAAGATACATGACAGATGAGAGACCCATGGCTGACCAAGGACCCAAGGCACAATTCATGGAGTCAGAGTTCAACCCTTGTGAACAGAAGGGTGGTATTCAAGATTTAGCTATCAGTTACACAAGGCATACGTAATTATACTGGGCTTGTAAGGCTAAGCGGCATCAGTTTTTTTCTTTCTGGGAGCTAGTTGAGAACTAAACTATTTTCCATAGAAAGCCGGAAATGGCTCTCTGCTCTGATTGGAGATCATACCATCCTTGGAACCTGGTGGCAGAAATCAAGTTCTCTGATTCTGACATTCCTGGTGCCTTAGTTACTTTTTACTTGTTGCTAGGACAAATACCCAACACTAAAAATGAAGAAAGGAAAGGTTTATTTAGTTTATTAGTTTGTGGAGGTTTCAGTCCGTATTCGGCTGGCCCAAGGCTGAGTGGAACAGGGTAGAGAGCGTCCAGTTTATGGTGGCAGAACAGCAACAAAATGGTGATAGAGGCAGCCAACCTAACAGGGCAGCAGAGAACAACAGCTTCAGTCTATCTCTCTGTCTCTCTTTATATTACCTTCAGGCTCTCTGCCTCAGCTTATCCACCTTAGGCTACACCCATAATCCCAGAAGTACTTAAAACACATAATCCCAGGGATCATGGATCAAGTCTCAAACTCTAGATCAGTACTAAAACACATAATCCCAGTGACTCATGAGTCAAGTCTCAATCTATAGAAATCCCTGCCCATGAAGCTTTGCGGGGACAGCTAGATATAAACCATAACACCTGGTATGGCTTGAGGGAAAAAAAAAGTCCATCATGTCTATGTTGTTATATGAACTTCTGAGCATTAGAAGCTTAATTCCACTTGTCAGTTTTATAATAACTATATAAATATGTAATTATATATTATATAACATAATTATATAACATAATAATCACAAACTACATTTTTAATGAGTTCAAGTACCTGATGGGACGGCAAGAGTTCAACATATACACCCAATTAAGATTCTTTCAGAAAATACATTTGGACTCACTTATTGGCTCTGCATCAAAACACAGAATTAAATGATGTTCCCAAAGTTGACTCATATGTGTTTTTTTTGTATTTTATAGTACAAATTTCCTCTACTTAGTTTGAAAACGGGGTGCAAGAGTAGACTCCTCAAGTCCTTTTTTTTTTTTTTTTTTTTTTGTCTTATTGAGACAGGGTCTCACTATGAAGTTGAGGCTGGCCTTGAGCTCACTTTTGTAGCCCAGGCTGGTGTCGAACTTGCACCAATGTTCCTGCCTCAGCCTCCCGAATGCTGGGATTACAGGTATGAGCCACCACACCCGGCGACTCCTCAAGTCCTTAATAATGTTCCTTATCACATTAGATTTAAGGCTATGTTGACATAGGGCAAGTTCTCTCCCTTGAGGAACTGAGTTACTTTAAAGTTTCTGTGGGTAGATTTCATGTACTGAAGATAAGTAACATACTGTGTTCTATGCAAGTGAAGACCTACGAAATGAGAATGATGTAATCATTTTCCCTAGTTGTTTAGTATCAAAAACTAGGAGAAAACTTCTGAACATTCAGTGAAAATATAATTTAAGGGTTGGTGAGATAGCTCAGCAGACTAAGCACCTGCTTAGGCAAGCACAGGGACCAGGGTTCAATTTCAGCACCACATGTCATGCTGGCCCTGCCCCTGAACATGCTGAGCCAGCCACAGAGACTGGGTGTGGTGGTGCACATTTGTAATCCCAGCACTGGAGAGGCTGAAAACAGGAGAATCACTATGAGTCAGAGCTCTGTAGTGAGATCCTGTACCAAATACATTTAAAAAAATCAGATGTACAGAGGTGCAAAGTTGCACAAAGAAGAAAATAATTTCTCTTAAATTTGTAGTGATTTTCCATTTCTAAAAGCAAGATTCTTTCATGGGCTAGCATGTGTAAAATTTCTGTGTACAAATATTCCTTAAAATCTTCTTTTAATACAATTTTTATTGGCAAGAAAATAAAGAAATTCCTTGAGGGCCAGAAAAACAACTTTAAGCATATAAAAACTGATTTTTGTAGTGTGATTGGAACATAACTTACATATTTAAATACACATTGGACATTTCTGAAAATTGGATATGGTAGGTCTTAAAGTCTCAGAAGTTTTTGAAACAGATAACATACCCATTTTTATGAGTTCAATTAAATTAGATAACATCAGTATTCTAAGCATTCTGAAAATTAAAAACATTTTCAATTCAAACAAAAATTAATAAAAGTGAGAAAGTTATTGGAAATGAATAAAGACAAACATTATGTTCAAACTTAAGAGTTATAGCTTTGACAATACTAAAAGATCAGTTGATAGCTTTAAATTATTATGCTGCAGAGAAGAAAGGATTAAAAAGTGGGCTAAACATACAATTTCTGAATGGGGGGAGCTTCAGAGAATTGAAGAGGCACAAGTTGACCAAGTAGAAATCAAAGCCACAAATGAGAATACCATAAAATTTTTGCTTCTAAAAGTGTAACAACTCTTCTGTGGAGAGTTAGCAACAAAAATAGAAAATCGATTCAATAAGTAACAGTGGCAATTAAAAAGAGAACATTAGTACACATATAGGATTATAAGATAGGATAAATGAGGAAAAGCAAGAAGTCTGGATGATGGGAGTGATTATGGATATGTCCACAGTCACAGGAAGAAAACTTTCCAGTAGAATGACACATTCATTCATTCATGGCCTAACAAATAATCAAAGCTGTTGTAGACAGAGGATCATTATCAACTAAAAAGTGTCTGTAACATTTTCTTGACTTCTCACAAGAACTTTCTTTTTAAAAAGGAGAATGAGAAAAAGCTGTTAATATATGTCTTTCTCCCTATAGCATATGGAATTTTGTATAAATGCATATCTAAATGTGTAGAGTCACACACAGAACTTCTATGGAAAGGCAAGAATTTATTCCCAATAGTAAAGAACATGATGTCTGTAGGCAAGTTGCTAAATTAAAAGATTGAGATTACATGATTGGAGGCGAACTTTCCTTCCTTCCCTATGCCGTGGTTCTGTCATCTGTAAAATCACCAAGGAAGTTAGTGCCTGCCTTACTTGGCTGTTGAGAGGACTGAATAAATAAATACATGGGAAGCGTATTGGAAAATGCTGGGCGGAGTGCAGATTCTAAGAACTTAATAAGTATGTAGCGACTGTGATTCCTTAATAAACAAAATATTAGCATATTGATCTTTTGGTAGAAGTTTCATGAGTGCTTTTTGAGTTTTTCCTTATTATTCTGGATATTTCAAAATTTCTTCCATATTTTACTTTTATAACAAGAGTTATGTGAAAGATACACGCGCACACACACACGCGTGCGCGCGCGCGCACACACACACACACACACACACACACACACACACACACACTGCTCACATATAAACCACAGGAACTCAACCCCTTGGGTTGGAGTTGGCTGGTAGACTTCCTTGGAAGGAAGCTTTGCCTGTGGGCAGAGCAGCACTCTGAGAGTTCTGCTCCTGCTGACCAGGGGAACACAGCTGCCTCTCCCGAGGCAACACAAGGAAGAGCCCTGACTAAGCTCTGGGCACCTCTCCACGAACAAGGATAATGCCAGCTGCAAAGCAAAAGCTATTCTCAGGCATTCTTTAACCCAGGCATGTCAGAATCACTCTTGGCACTCCCAGTTTGAGGACATTCTGTCTGTCCCTAGAGACTGTGATGACCAGACCAAAATGGGGCCCAGTGACACTGCTGGGTGCCAAGATAGTGGACAGCTGTCTTAGTCTATTTCCATTCAAGTTTTTCCCACATGCTGGCTCAGGCAACCCTGGGCCACTGTATGCCAGTGGTGCACAGAACGTCCTAATTGTTTTTAAATATGTATAATATACCTAGTGGCTCAGGAAATAGTCTACTTTAGGAAATAGGAATCTACCGGTAAAGTTAATAAAGGTCTAAGAATTTGATTTTCACAGAAAGTTAGAAAAGTAACAGATTGACATGTGTGATAACTGCAGCACATAATATGTGTTCTTCCAGGAGGACAGAAGTAAGATGACGTGGTGGAGCAATGGGAGTGGAGGATTTAGACGATGCTCAAGGAGAGCTGTGATCAACAGGAGACTTCAGAAGAAGAGCGAGAGGGAGTCAGTTGTGTTTAGGAGAGAAGTTTCCAGCTGGAACATTGCACTGGAAAGAGCTGAGCACATTCAAGCTTAGATGTCTGGAACCTCACCTATCTAACACATAAAGGACAGAGTGAGGTGCCAGAGAGATGGATGCCTACAGATTTGTTGTCAAGATAAAGGACTTTGGGCTTAGGTAAGTGCAACACAGAACCACAGAAGACTTTTCAAGAGGGTAGAGTGCAGCGATATCAGAAAATTTACATTTTCAAAGATTACTCTGGCTTATTGGTAGGTGGGAGTTGTGAAAATGAGCAAGCTAGCAGGAGGGTGCTCTTGCTGCCTAGGTGGAGTGGTGGTGACCGCGTGGACCTGGCTGGAAGCAGAGGTGATGGTGAAAGGAAGGGTCCAGTCGGGATTTCTTTGGAAGTGGACGATAGCTAAAATGTTTGTGGCAGATGTATGTCAGGCTACTGTGTCAAGTCACAGGACTTTCTTCCTGTGGGGGTAGGTGGAAAGAATGCTGGCTCATTCCACAGGTTCATATTGCAAGAGTCTGTTTGTTTTATTAGGCAATTAGAATGTCCATCACAACTTTATTTGTCTTTCTGCCTTTAGCTGGTGAGACCTGTTTCTGCCCAGTGGTCAGCTATCAGCTCATCAGGGAGCTCTACATGTGGGACATAGCTAGAGCTTCCTGCTAGCGTCTTCTGTAAAGGTAGACTAAGTCTAGAATTCAGTAGTCCAAGAGATCAGCTTGTCATAGCTAAATCCTGGAAACAGCCCACATGTCCATAAAACTGAAGAATGGATAAGAGAGATGTGGTATTTTTACACAATAGAGTATTATTGAGCTATAAAATAGGATAGATTCGAGTCTTTTGTTGGTAAATGGAAGCAGTTAGAGAACACACTCTTAAGTGAAATAAATCAGAGCCACATGTGCAAGCATCGTATTGTATCCTTAGTGTGAGAACGTCAAAGAGAAAAGTGGAATCTGAAGGGTACAGTAGCCACAGGTAAACGGAAGTGAACTTATTCAAAAGGAAAGAGTTACTGAGTTGAGGTGAAGGACAAAAGAGGGAGTGAGGGAAAGAGATTTATCTATGTACATAAGCAGGGTACTTTGCACAACTGTACTGTGCATTTCTGTTGGTTGATGGAAAGAAGCATTTGGTGCTTTTATTTATTTCATCTCCTTTTTTTCAATTGTTTGTATTTTTTCTCTTCTTAATTTCTTGTACCTTTCTTTCTTCTTCCAATTTTATGTGCATATATCTGGTAATAGTAATAACTAGTTGGAGGACAACACTGCATATTACCACAAATACTGTGAAATTAATATTACTTTATTAAGTGAAAATCTGTATCACTGGTAATTTGTCCTGCTTTAACTCTAATTTGTACTCTTTTAAAAAATGAATAAAGAATATAGGTTTATCAGAGAGAAGGAAAGAGAGAGACAGAGAGAGAGAGAGAGAGAGAGAGAGAGAGAGAGAGAGAGAGAGAGAGAGAGAGAGAGAGAGAGAGAGAGAGAGAGAGAGAGACAGAGAGAGAGAGAGAGAGAGAGAGAGAGAGAGAGACCTGCGTTAGATGTAGGGCCAGCTGCTCTTTGTGCCTCTGTGGAGGAGTTAGTTTTCTCCGCACAGAAGAAGTGCCGAGGAACCCGGATCTCACCTGAATGTTGCAGCTCCCCCGAGGCGAGTCCAGGACTCGTCTACATCTCAGCGGACCCTTCTCTCTGAAAGCCAAGCGGAGAATAGGTCAGAGTCCTCCTCGCTCTGTTCCTCATCCACATGGTTGGAATCTTCGTGATTCCTTCTCAGGCACTTGGGCTAACTCCAGAAAATCATGTCTGTACACTACCCAGAGAACCCTGCAGGGGAAAGGGGTGTGATGGAAAGGTGGACGGACAAATCAGGGTTGGAGTCAGTGAGAACCTCACTTCCCCGTTTCCTAGCTAGAAAAATGTGACATATTGCAGACTCTCATATGGGGCATATATGACTAACAGAGCAGAACATTCTGAATTGCACAGTCTTGAAGAATACCTACACTGGTGTGCAAGTCAGAGACACACCTGTATGTTGCCCTCAGCATCAGGACAGACGTTTTTGCTTTGCCTGCATAATAGTTGCAGGTTACATGGATCCTCCCAGTACTATGATCCCAAATTTGTATCTGATCTGCAACAAAACCTTTTATAAAGGGCGTGGGCCATTACGTTTATGGCTCTGTGTGAGGGGTCAGGAATAAATTTAGAAGCAATTTGAAAATAGAAGCCTGTAACCATAGAAATTTAAATGTGACCATTTAACAATATCACTTAGTAGTGTTGATGTGCCTGTGGCGAGAGTGCTGTTATGCAGCGACCTTATTTAGGCTCCTTTGAAAAGTGACTTTTAGAAGAGCATATAAAGTATGAGCAATTTATTTACATAATAAAACGTTTGAGTTTTTCTGAATCCAGTCAGCCATCAATATAAGACAGCCTCATTTCAGAGATGTTCAAATGTGAAAACTGATGCATTTGAATTCAGTAATTACTTTCATTATTACTTTTTATGAATGTTTTTAAATGCACAAAAAATGTCAAAACAATATACTTCAAAACGTTCAGAAAGACATACTGTTTAAAATTCCATGATATCTCTAATATACTTCTCAGAAGGGGATGCGATAAGAAATAAATATGTATTTTATTCCACATATTTTCATATTATTTGAATTTTTAAAAATAAGTGTGCATTTGGTTGTTGTGTTCACAGGCAATGGGAGTGTGTGTGTGTCCATAAGATGATGCTGTTCTGATGGATAGTGTTATGTCTAGTGTTTTGATTTTTAGTCGAAAAATTTTGTGTATGGAACAAGTAGCCTTATGGACCCTCATTTTACTAAGAGTGACAATCTTATAGGTTGCGGAAGCACAAAGCAATCTGTTGTTTGTGCTGCAACGGCATATTCCTACC
>PVJA010017179.1:0-20000 GCA_004027025.1 Myocastor coypus | reverse complement strand
TCAGAGGGTTAGCTGAAGTCCATACTGTACAGTGGGTCCTAGCAGCCTTAAATTGCCAGATTTTTTTTTTTTTTTTTTCATGCATGTCAGAGCTTAATAAGCAAGCTCTTTAAATGTAATTTCTGGAAGGCTGGGGAGATAGCTCAGTAGTATAAGTGCCTGCCTGGAAAGCACAAAGTCTTGAGTTCGATACTCGTCCTACCCCCCCTCACCCCCAAGAGTAAGCACACTTTCTGAACACACTGAGAAAATGAGTCATTTCTTATACAGGGTTAATTATTTATCCTTTAAATGACCAGATCACTGTTTGCATGCCTTGAGTAACTCAATTAACCTTTCTGAAACTTACTTTATTTGTCTCAAATAAAGCCTACAAGCAGATGACCTTTTATAAAATAGCAATCCTGAATCACTGTGATTAGCAGTCTTGCTATGAGTTTCACTCTTGTATTTTATTCAGATGATTTATTTATTTATTTATTTATTTAATTTTTTTTTTTTTTTTTGCGGGACTGGGGTTCAAACTCACGACCTTGCACTTGCTAGGCAGGCACTTGTGCCTTGGAGCTATCTCCCTAGCCCCTTATTCAGATGATTTATAAAGAGATGAACATAAATCATGAGGCCTGGGCCTAAGTTATAGCATTTGGTTTTTCTCTGCAGTTTCATAGTGTAGAGTCATACATTGTGCCTTTCCCAAACCCAGAGACAACCAAAAATTCAGTTTGACTGACAAAGTTTACAGTGTCTACCCTCGTGTTTACAGATTCTATACTTATTTATTCATCATCCTTTTGTTTAATTCTGGCACTTCACCGAGTTATATCAAAAAACAAACTCACTGGGACAGCAAAGTCAGAATTCTCCCTAAAATGCAGAAACCTATAAAAGACATACACTGTTTTTAGAGATTTGCGAGCTGATTTCAGTTAGACCCATGATCTAATTTTATTCTCCTGGTTTGTTTCTATCTAACATGGGCCCACCCATTGTACTGTTCAAAGAAAAAAGGATTAAATGTTTGTTTTCTGTGGGCAAGAGCCTTTGATGTGTTCTATAATGTCACTGTGCCTTTTGGTCATGATGCTGAACATACATTACAGAGAAGAGAATCTACTAGACCTAGTTCAGCAGAAGAGATTCAATTCAAGGAAGGATAGGTTCCCTAGAGCTTTACGGACCTACTGCTGACTAGAATACTTAGAGGGCTGCTTCCTTTAAAATAATGAGCACACTAGGAAATTAGAAAACAAAACCCATGACTGTCGATCTAATGCACACATTCTACTAAGTCTGTGATGGACTAACTAACAGGCACCCTGTAACACCCAGCTGAACTGAACCAGCATGGTGCTGGGTGTGGAGGGGCCACCTTGGCATTGCTGCTAACAACATGAAAAGAAGACGTGGGCTAGAAGAGATGATGCAGTTGATTCTCCTGGAGGGAGCTGTTGCCCTGACCTGCTTGATATGAACCTAGCTGCTTTTGTCATCTGAGGAGCTTAGGGCCTAGCTGTTGTTCAGAATGCTGCAGTTCTTTTCTGGGGTGCTCTGGTCCTTATTTTGAGCACTGCTTCCTGGTCTTTCAGCCTGCTGGCACAGACTTTCTGACTTCCACCGCTGACCTTTGAGCTTTCCCAGTGAAGATCCGTGATACAAACTTGCGTGAGACACTGCCATGGACTCCAGGACCCCAGCTGGTCTTGTGGAGGGCATGGCTGTGGGATCTAAGTCCTCAGATACATTCCCTGGGTCTCTAGAGGATGGAAAGATCTCTTATCCTCCTGTATGTTTGCCTTTTTGGGTGAATATTATAAAATAATCCTATAAATCATGTGTCCTGTATTAAATGAATTCCCTTGCAAACCCTGACTGCAGCAATACGAGAATGTTTGCTATCAGAAAGGATGCTACTTTCTCCCGATGCCCTGCCATTCATTATCTACGGACCTAGGAACCAAACACTGGCATCTATATTTATTTTTAGAGATGTTGTAGCAAAATACCATAAGATAGAGGACTTAAGGGAAATGTATTGCCTCACAGTTTTGGAGGAAGGGAATCATAGCGCAAGGTGTCAGGAGAGTTGGTTTCCTGTGAGGGACGTGAGGGAGAAGCTGTTCAGTGCTTCTCTTTTTAAACTTCCAGTCTGTTGGAAGGAGTTTTCATTTTCCCTGGTTTGTAGATACATCACTGCAGTCTCTATTTCATGTTCCCCTAGCATTCTCCTGGTGTGTCTGTCTTTTCCTGTGCCTAAATTTCCCCTATTTATAAGAATATCAAGCGTATTAAATTAAAAGCCCACCCCAGTGCTTTATAGCTTGATAAAAGGAAGATTATTTCAAAATAAGATCACATTCAGCAGCCTCAGTGATGAGGACTTTGTTTTAGGAAAGTGTAGGGCACAGTTCAACCATGACAAGACATTTTTTTTTTTTTTTCGATAATGACCTCAGGTTTTCAGTTTTTCAGCCTCTAGGAAGCTATGAAATTGTTTCCAGGGAGATTGCCATGGAGATGGATGGACTATAGTGGAGCTGGCTGTGCGAGTCTAGGACTTTCGCTTAGAGAAGTAGATAGAGACTTGGGAGAGAAGTTACGAACGCTAATGAGGCAGTGAGTGATAATAGAGTTAAACAATAGGATCATTATTAAATCTCCTTTGTAACTGCTACAAGAAATTTATTTGTGGATTAGAACGTGTAAGTATGCGATTTATTTCCTTCTTACCAGTAATACTCTTTTAGGCTTTTGAACCTTGTCAGGACCTCAGGGAAATGGAATGTGTAAGTAGAAAGGAAAGAAAGAGGAATAAGAGCATATCTTAACAGTGATGCACTGGGGCTGGCTGGGAGGAGGCGCCCATCCCGTCTTCTATGTGAGAAACAGTTTCCAGCCTTCTCTTCTCTCACTTATGCTCTCAATGTTTTCTCTGCTAAAACTAGAACTGTGCTTTACGGTGAATCTCAGATTCAGCCAGCGAACTTCGTTCCCATGGGCCTTTGCTGAATTTAGATCTTTGCCACCTCCCAGACAAACGCTTTCAACTATCTGCTGTCTCACCTCTAGAGAGATTCCAATCTTCTTTCATGATGTAACTGGAAACCAAGTCTGGCTATGTCCATCTCATTTTCCAAATTAGTCTTATTTGCATTAATCTTACGAATGGCAATTGTGGAAACAAATGTTTTTACTTTTATTTTATAATCTCCCTACAGTTTTCTTTATTTATTTTTATTTTTATTTGTTTATTTATTTTCCTGTTTCAGAACTTTTGTTTGTTTATTTATTTTCATGGCCAGCTCAGCCTGCCCTGAGGGCAGGGCTGGCACAGCATGTGGTGCCAGGGATCAAACCTCAGTCCCTGCAGCCGTCTGCAGGCGCTTTAGACCCCTGAGCCATCCTGCCGGACCCTACAGTTTTCTTGAAGCTCCTGCTACACTTTTAACTGTTTGTTTGACTGCTCTGCCTCAATCTCCCATATGTAACTCTAGTCCTGAAGCAATAAGTTTCAAGTTGAATTATCCTATACTAGTTTCCTCTTTCGACCTGCAAAGCAAACAAAATTGAAATTAATTTGTCCTCCCATTTCCTACATCCCTGCATCATTCCACAAGTACTATCACTACATTAGTTTTCTGCTCCATTTTTAATTTTACAAAAGATCTTGGTAGCTTTCAAAGCTAGCATCTAAATTATGATCCCTCAGGCCAACTGCTTTTCTTTCCTTGCGGTCAGAGAAAATCCAGGGTCAAAATTCTACTGAGAGATGAAATGCTTTCATTTCCAGGATGGGTTTATTATTCTAATAAAACAAAATGAATAAAAACGCAAACAAAGACAGTTTCCATTGACTCATAATATGTCGGAAACAGTGCTTTCACTCTTGTTATCTCAGTGCTCTGTGAACTTTAATAGCTTCTATTTACCTGTGAAAGTAAATCATTTGGAGAAAATAATAATTTAAAATTTTCATACTTCAATTATTTGGCTCAAAATATACAAAAGCTGATGGAAAGAGGGAGGTGACTCTGCTTCCTTATAGTTGAGGGAGCTCTGTCATAGTAGAATGCTTTTCTACTATTGATTTTGTTAAACAATGAATTTTTAAACATACATAATATTTGAATGACAGAATTTATAAATAGATCTAATGAGCATTTACATAACACTGTACCCAACATCTAGACTATGCAAATTCCTTTCAATCACAATGAAATGTTCAAGAAAATGATGGTCTACTTCATTGAGTAAGTTCAAATAAATCTTTAAACGAGGGCATTTTACAGGCTATGGAATTAAATAGAATACATCCTACATACAGATGAGAAAAAGAAGGGGAACAGAATTTGTAAAAGTAGGAAAAACCAAGGGTATGCTGTGGTGAGAAGGTAGGCCAGAACCTTATATCCAAACCATATATTTTGACACTCTTTCAGAAATCAGAAAGCTATCTAAGTTCTACAGTTAGACTGACCAAATAAGCCACACTTCTAAAAGCAGTCTGTGGATAAAAAAAGGCAGTGAGGAAAGATCCTCCTGGAAGATAGATCCATCTTTAAAGTAAAAGATGCCCTGTGCAAATCTGATAAATAAAGAAATACAGGTGATAAAGTTTTGAATAATTACTTTGTGTCTTTTCTCCTCCTCTACCTGTCCACTGCTTGGACATATTTTTTTAAATGTTTGGGAACATATGAATATAGGGGCAAAGAGAAGGATGAGAGAACAGCGCTCTACTACAAAGAACCAAGGAAAATTTTTTATCAGAAAAATCCCTGCCCATTAAAAATATTTACTCCCAAACTGTAGCAGCTAGAAGAGAAGAATACCTCATCATATTCAAGGTTTCAGGTTTAAAGAGCTCTAATTCTCATCTATTCACATAGAAGGTAAATTATTTGCCCTAGTTACTAAGATCTCTCTCTCTCTCCATCTCTGTCTGAGCCTCTGTCTCTCTCTCTGTGTCTCTGTGTGTCTCTGTGTCTGTCTGTCTGTCTCTGTCTTTGGTTTGCTTCTTACCAGTACTGAAACCAATTATAAGCTGTAAAATGTTAGAAGTACTTAAGTACTTAAAACCTTCCTTTTAATTCTAATTCATTTTCTTTACATGGTTATTGGCAAGGATGGAAAGAGCTTACAGATTCTTAATATAACACTTACTAAGCTTGAAAAAGGGTGCCAGTTTTTATCTACTAAAGGGAGAGGAAATAATGTAATGGCTATCTTGGGAAGTATGTGAGGTCTCTGTCTAAAAGTTTTGGTTAAAATCATCCATCTTTACCTGTGAACATTCTCCTTCTTCAGGCTGGTCTCAGTTGCTTTATTCCTTCTTTATTTTTTAAAACTTTTTTCTAGGCTCTTAAAGATATTTACATATTGTGTATATTTCAAGATCTAATTCAGTGATCCACTATTGCAGAGGAAGGGATCTGTGAAAAAAAGCTTGAAGATAGGTCATTTAAAAATAGGTAGCTACAGAACTGAGAGGAAAAAAGAATGAAAAAAAAGAAAACAAATAAAAAAGTGCATGCACATTATAAATAAATACTTGTTTTGAGATGCCACAGAATGAGAAGAAATAGGAAAATTTTAATTTAAAGAAATAATATCTGAAACATTTCTAAATCTTGGGAACCACATGGGCATTTAATACTTCTGTTTCTGTAAATGCAATATTTACTGAAATTGTCCTTTGAATCCAAATATAGGCTCTTTCCAAGGTTTGGCCATGGAGAGAAGGCTGATTTTAAAATGTATTTATTATTTCTTCATTATTTTGATTCGAAAGTCTTACTATGACATTTTTCTAGTTTAAAGATGCTCTTTACAAGGTCAACAAACAAAATAAGAGAAAAGTAATTGTCATTTTGCCTCCTTTTCTCTTTTGTTCTTAATTTAAAACATGCCTCTGCCCTTTAGTTTTTTGTTTCAGTCAGCATCATATTTTCTTTTTCCTCTTTTTATATTACATGATAGCACTGTTTTCTTCCATGTTATGTACTTGGAATTTTAGTATTAACTACATACCTAAGAAACTTTTGTGTGAGACTTGGGCTTGAGCATTTTGTATTGCTAGAAAATCTTGGCTAACTTGCTTGATTTTATAGAATTTATTTCCCTTATCTGCACAATACCCTCAGAAAGCGTGGTTTTCAGATTAGTTGTGACAGTCAATTAGGGTGATAACTGCACAAGGTTTTAGAAAGAACTACCAAAATGTAAAGCTTATCAACTAGGTAATCAAGTCATACTTTTTAGGATATCTACTCATAGGTGGTTAATAATAGAAATGACCTGGAGCTGGGGAGATGGCTCCGAGGCACAAGTGCCTGCTGGGCAAGTGCAAGGTCGTGAGTTTGAACCCCAGTCCCACCAAAAAAAAAAAAAAAAAAGAAATGACCTGAATGCTCAGCAAGCTCAGTACTTTCAAGGATGAAGAAATAAATTTGGGAAGAGGAAGGAACTTTTGGAACCACTCGGCTAGAGGCTGTGTGGTAGGTCACTTACAACATGGATAGGAACTGTGACCCGAGTAGATGATGTGCCAATGGACGACCCGGGTTCTAGCCCGTGCTCTGCTGGGAATGTTACTGCTTCCTTTGTGTTGAATTTCAGATCACTCTGCACTGTCCACACCTTCTTACTGCAAATGTGGCCATGCTCCCGGTGCTTCCTTTTCCTTCTAAACACTGTGCCCAATCTCCATGACCTGTGGGAGACAACTTTGCCCACTTCTGAGTCTTTGCTTTTTCTATCTAGTTTTCTATGATCAGCCCAGTTTTCATTTTAGTGTTTTCCTTTGCTTTTCTTTACCTTATTCTTCAGCTGTCTGATACTTATTGGCAAATTAATTCAAAAGACATTGGTGAAATTAGTTAATGAAGCACAAAAAATGGAAGCTCTGAAGAAAGTTGGAATAACTTTGTTTTGAAGAAAATCTATACTGAAGACAAATTACCTTGTTGTTTTTTGTCTTTTTTGATTTTACTGTATTTTTTTGATTGAATTGATTTTTATGGGAGGTTTATTTTTTTGTTTTGGTGCCGAGGACTGAACCCAGAGCTTTCAGCTTCCTAGGCAAACAATCTTCCTCTG
The DNA here is from genome assembly GCA_004027025.1 of Myocastor coypus. NCBI lineage: Eukaryota > Metazoa > Chordata > Mammalia > Rodentia > Myocastoridae > Myocastor > Myocastor coypus. The sequence continues at coordinate 12,902 of PVJA010017179.1, read as the reverse complement.
AGCCAAATCCCCAGCCGCTATATTGAAGTCAAATTAACAAATGTTCATTTAATATCTACTAGATTTAAGGTCTGAAAATCATTAAAAATGATACATAGGATGTATGACAGGACCATACTAAAAGCATTTCTGAAAATTGGAATGATAGTTTATATATCTATTGGATGAATAACACCTCTTTCCCATAATCACTACTAATAGCTGTCACTTTTGGAATGTTTCTATATGGCAGAGTCGTGACATTTTTCACCTTATTTAGCATCGCATGTAAGTACTGTGGTTCTCAGCTGATGGATGAGAATACTAACACTAACAGAGCTTAAATCATTCTAGGCAAGCAGACCAAGTGACATAATCACTGCTTACACTGACATTGGACTGGTTTGGGTCTGTGCTTTTCCTGAAGGTTTAAAATGTACTTCCTGTTGTAAATCATGAGTCTAATTGTGCCAGATCAGATGTCCTCATGTCTGAGATGATTTGCTTGTTTTCTCTAAAATTTGATTCATCTGAATAGTTAGGGCTAGAATCAAGGAACACTTAATTTTAGAAAGCCAGCCGATCACCAGATAATTCTGCCAGCTCTGTCAATAATAAAATGTAGCCTGGAACTTTCCTATGTCTAGGCTTTTCCATCCTAAAAATATACAGATGAAAAATTTGCTTTAAGTGTTCCTTTTAAGGTATTAAATTGAAATATAATAAAGAACTCAGAATCTTTATGTCTTTATTGAAAATTTTTATACAGCCAGTTAGTGTATTTTCTTTTGGCAGACAACACATGTACTTCTTTTTTACACAGAACACATTGAATTAGCCAGAGTTTTCTGAATTAAATACAATTTATTCAGTTGTGCCTTAACTATAAATTCTTCTTAGCACAAATACTTCTTTTCTTAAGCCTTTTCCAAAAGTATTTGGACTTTAGCATTGTAATTTGTTTTATGGTTTCTGGGAGTGGCAGTATAAATCTATGAATCCCAAATCTTAGTCTCAGGGTTGTGATGTCTTGGCCTACACCCAAAAGATGTGGAAGCGACAGGACAACACCCTGAAACACAGATTATGTCTTTGAAAATCAAAAGACGTTGCCATGTGTGCGTGGCCTGGGCTCAATCCAAGAAGTTCATATATTTCCATTCAATTACATGTCACAGCTATTCTTTTCCAGACAGAAGAATTAGCACATTGTTGTGTAGAAAGATAAAATTATTTCTAGTGCTGCTACATCTGAACAGCTGTTATGTGACACCCTCCACTGTCATTGCTAACAGAATCTGATGTGCAAGGACATAAATTCATACCCCACTGTCCAAACAAGGCAGAGGCTTTCAACTGAATGTATCAGAGTGGGCAAGTAGTAATTTTAAAACAAAGGTCCTCCATCCACGGTGTCCTCACTGTGTTTCTTCCACTGATATACAATATGAATTCAAGCTTTGAGTCTATTTATCTGCTTGAAAAATAACAGAAGAACACTAGCATCACCTCTGTGCATCTCTTTTTAGTGTGCTAAGGATTTCAGAGTTAAGCTCCCTTCATTATCCAAGTGGAAGGCTTGGCATAAGCACCACCTATGCTTAAGGAAATGAGCTAAAGCACAGGCACTCTATTGCTGAAGGTATTTCTGGAGTGAACTGATTTTACCTCTTGAACATCCATCATTGAAGCTAGACTGGGATATAGCTTAATATTAAGCAGATAGAATAAAATTCTCTTCGTGCAAACACTAAAGGCTTTAGTTTATTAAGATTTGGCTTGGATCAAGGGACTAAAGAGGTGTTACCAATAATTACTCTTGACATTTTAAAACAGTTTTGAAGTTCTTAAAATGTGCTTAATCCTGAATTTCAGAGAATAGAAAGAATTATGGAGAGACAGTAAATCAGAAGGGATTATGCCCTTCTTATAAATTGCAACATAGGGTGTTTTAGTAAATCTCTTTAGGCTCTTAAGTTAACTTTTGATCTTCTTACTGGAAAAAATTATGCAAGTAGGATGTGTTCCGTGTTTTCCCCTTCTCCATAGCATGTCAGGAGGAAAGAAAACCTAAGACACTTTTCCTATCATAAAATGCTGTGGACACAAGGAGACACAATGGGACCATTTACGAAAGCATGTTCCTTTGCAATTTTTCTAAAGAAGAATTCTGCCTGAAGATATGAATTTTTGAGGAGAAGCAATAGTTTCTTGGTTTTAGTCTTCTGTGATTTCTATTTAAGAAAACTAAACATTGACTATGTATAGACGTTTATTATGGTTTAGGTCAACAATGACGCCTAACCTCTCATGTACTTAGAAGTAGTCTATTGGAAAGCCCTTTGATGGGGGGTGCTATGGCTGAACGTGATTTAAGAGGTAAGGCCTGATCTGAAGAGGCGGGTCATGGGGTCATGACTGGGAGGGGTGCATCGCCTTCCCCTCCTTCTCTCCTCCCTCTCTGCTTTCTGGCCGTGTAACATGAGCAGTTCTTCTTTCCCCAGACCTTTTGCCATGTCATTTTTGACTTGGAACCAGTCCACCAGGTATTACAACTATGGACAGTAACTGTGACCCCAAATAAACCTGTTTCCTTTTAAGCTGTGGATGCTGTTTATTGTGTCCCAGCACGGGGACAGTGACTGAGATAGCACTGGTCCTAGGAACCAGCAACACATTGCTCTGGAGGGTTTGGAAGGTGGACTGAAAAGCCTGAATAAAAGAAGGAAGAGCGACATGTTGGAGGAAAACGCAGGAAAGAAATCAAGTGCATTGTGGGTGGCTAGGAGAAGTTTCAGGAAAATTTTCATTGGTGGCAACTTTGGGCAGATACAGGGGAGACCATTTTCTGGGGAGCATGAACCACAGAACTGAACCAGAAAGCCTCTCGTAGATGTGAAGACTCACAGAGCAGAGATCAGAACTTGGGAGAGAGCAAGTCATGGCATTTGGGGATAGATTATGGGGAAGGACTGAAACTCTTCCCTTCCAACTTTGCCTTTTAGAACAAAATCTCACTTGAAACTGCAGAACCTTTCCTTCTGCTTCAGTTGCTTTTCTTCAAATGCACTTAATCTTTAGATCAGCAGTGCTACATTAACAGTCTTGTAGAGAATGTTCTTTTTAAGACAATCTGTTAAGTCACCTGAGTGCTGCAAAAGTCTAGGCTCTTTAGCCCTGGATCATCACTATGCTATGAAGCATTGAAAGCAACCATAGATGTCACCTGCTTTAATGATCTCATATTAATTTCTTATTGATTCTGTAAAAAATTACCATCACTTAATGTTTTAACACAATCCAGATATGCTCTCTTACAGTTCTATGAGTGAACAGTCCAAGATCATTTTGCATGTGCTGATATAAGTTTGTCCACAGGGCTGGTTCTTAATAGAGGAGGATTCTCTGACCTCTAGAAAATGCCTAGATTTGTTGGCTGTGGCTTCTTGTGACACACCAGATCACATCATTCCAATTCCACTTTCTATTGTTATGTTGCCTTCTCCAACTCTGACCCCTGAGGAATCTATTTGGTAAGGACAGTGGTGATCACAAGGGACCCACTGAGTGTATTATTCTTCCTATCTCACGTTCCTTAACCCATTTACAGCTAGAAAGTCCCTTTTGTCATGTAAGATAACATTCATGAGTTTCAGAGATTTGAAAGTGAACATAGTGGTGAGGGATCTTTGAGTTTGCCGAATATGTCCACATTTCATAGATAAGAGTTCATGCCTACTTGGCCTAAAGGCACAGAAATAGTTAACAACAGAACTGGGCTTATCTATGCACTGCTTCAGACTTTGGGTTTTCTTCCTACCACCCTGTGATACTGACTTTTCATGTTTTCCATGAAGGGAACGGACAGATGGTTTCTCTGAGGTACATATCCCCTTTGGGTGACTCTCAGTGATGCTTCTAGCTGGCTGAGGGGGTGCCAAGCAGGAAGATCTTCAAGGGACAGTATCATAGTTTGGGGCTTTGCAAAGGGGAACAATTCAATACAGCATACCTATTGTATAAGATTATTTAAGACAGTCACCCAAAGAATCACATACAAAAAGAAAATGTAAGAAATTGGTCCACACACTAAAGGCCAAAAAATCTAATTGGGGGCCTGAATCCCACAGTAATGTCTTATACAAGCCTGTTTCTTAGATTTGTGCTGGGAAGGCCTAAAGGTTAGTGGCGGAAGCTAAAAAGACTATATTATCTGGATGAAGGAAGGATCTGTGCCAGTAGGCTGAGGGATCTACATTGGAGCCAGGAAGTGATGCTTAAGGTAAGAACCAGAGCTCCCCTGAGAAGTACTACGGTCATCTTCAGTAACAGTGAGGTTCCAAGCTCCTCTGAGGATGAGAACAGCTGAGCAGTTAACAGGAAAGCCAACTTGTCACACTTTTCCAGGGGACTGAGCAGCATACCATCTTCACTCCAGAGCTCAAAGTGGTGATCAGGGACCCCTCACCCTGTACAAAGAACAGTAGGCCCCAAGCTCCTCCTCTGGTGAAATAAGCAAGTTCAACAGAATAGCCTGCATGACCAAGTCCTCCAGCAGAATAGCCCAAAAGTACTAGCAATCTTCAACAGCTCCCAACAGCCTCTCAGAGCTTCTCCAGTTCTATCCCTCAGGCTATTGTCCACAGTCCTCAGGGGCCTTCCATGACCGGCACTATGCTGGTTCAATTCCGGTGAGCATTCCTAGCTGAACAAGTGTTCAGCCTACTACAAGCAGTTTAGGAGCAGAGAGAAGCCTCCTTATCCTTAATGTCACAGGGTGGGGACCTAGAGAAGAATAAGTGCTCCTCGTACAGTAAAAAAAGCTAGAAAGCTCTTCTATTAAATGCAGAAAGGTTGGTATCAAAAGAGGTGTGAAAGAAAGAAGAATAACACACAGGAAAACATGTAGAAAAAGAAAGAAAATGTAGTTGTAGTTGAAGTGAAGTCAAAGAGAAAGGAAAGCATTTATGCCACAGTGAATCTATACCATAATGATTCCATGATGGGGTGTGTGTCCTGGACCCAGGCATACTCTCTTCACTAAAGTCCAAAATTTATGTTCTGCATCATGTTTTCTGTATTTGTAGTTGTTGCTCACAATTTATGTCATTTATTGACTCATCCTCATCTCAGATTCCCTGGAGAATGGCAACAGTTTCCGTTTACTTTATGACACAGAGCACAAAAATGTGCTGTGTAACATTCTTAATAATTTAAAAAATAATACAGTGTGCAAGACACTAGTATCATTAGCATTTTTATTTTTTATTTTAAAGAGAATACAAAATAAAAATGGTACAGAATCTCAAAACAAGATGGTAGGAAATTAACAATGGTTGCTATATTATGTATTGCAATCTTTAAGTAGTTACTCTGATTATCAGATATAAGAATGTAAAATTGACCAACCAATTAGTCATTAAGTAGTCCTTTTAATAAACTAATAGAAATTAGTAGTATAAGTATCTTAGCTATCTTCTGCATATATATATAATATATATAATATATATATATATTATATATATATAACATATATATATATAATATATATATATATTTCTTTTTTCTTTCCTTTTCTTTTCCCCTCTCTGAGTTGTTTTTATACATGAAAAATGCTCAACATCACTGGTCAAACCATTAGCATTTCTTTTTGAAAATGTCCTAAAAAAAATTCAATCTAATTTTGTACTTTAACTGAAAGAAGAGCTTGAGATAAATACAAAGAGCAAAATGTTTTTGAAATTAGTATGGAAAGTGAAGGTAAGCAAGAAATAGCAAAGATATATTGACATAAAGTTGGAAAAGCAATGAAATTGAATATTTCAAGGAAAGGGCAGGTTTTATAGTTATTTTAACTATAAATGGAATAAAGAAAGAAAAATATAGAATTTTTCTCATTATTATGTGAAGAAGCATTGCTAATTGAAGACACTGAAATAGAAACAAAACATGTTCTATCTTTACTCAGAAAGATTTGGACCACATGAATTATAAACTAGGGAAATGAAGTTGAGAGAATATGCATAGCAAGAAATACTGAGTGTTCTCTAAGTTATCATTTCTATGCTTTATAATTTCCTAACTTCTCCAAGGGAGATAGCTCCGTGGCAAAAGTGCCTGCCTAGCAAGTGCAAGGATGTGAGTTCAAACCCTGGTCCCACAAAAAAAAAAAAAAAAAAAAAAAAAAAATCAAACAGGATAGTTGTCTAATATTTTTTTTAAAATTTTTTTCTTGTTTCAGAACTTTTTGTTTGTTTGTTTATTTATTTTTCTGGTCAGCTCAGCCTTCCCTGAGGGCAGGGCTGGCGCAGCATGTGGTTCTGGGGATCCAACCGCAGTCCCTGCAGCCGCCCAAGCTTTCCTAAGCAGGCGCTTTAGACCACTGAGCCATCCTACCAGGCCTCAGTTGTCTAATATTTGTTGATAGACATCACTGCAACAGGTAAGGATAACCACTAATATTAATTAAATCTATCAAAAATATTTTGTTGTGCCTATTCAACCAATTTAAAATATTAATGTCCATCAACACAGTTTGTATCAAAGTTAATAGCGTACATAGTTTTTATATTTAGGAAAATGTCTGAAAAGTTTACTCATATGGTCTGCATTTCTGCCAGTAGAAATGTCACTTATTCTTTAAGGTGCAAACTAGTGATATCTTCCTTATAAGACCTCTCCACATCCTTTCAGTCATTTCTGTCTCTTAATTTCTACAATGCTTTAGATACCTCACTTTGTCATCATATGATATTGGTGACTTTAAATATAACTCTTTCTATTAATTCCATGTCATTTACAAAATTATAATTCTTCAAAGGTCAAGATGGGCTATTCATCTGTCTATCTCTGGATGCCCAATGATCTAGATGGCTACAAGTTTGTAATATGCAGACAAGATAAGAATGAATAAGTCAACATAACAAACGTGGTATAGCAGTAGCTCAGAATGGCCTACTGTTCCACCTGCTGGGCCATTTCCTCTGGATTTGAGGGGCAGATCTATACATATATTGCAATAAATGGGCATTGCAGGTTACTCACTCATAGCTGACACTAGGAGTATTTGGGACCCACTCATTAACAAGATGGTTGGATACAATGTTCTAATTGTTGTAAAGAAGGTCAGCCCTAATGGGAGGAAATGACAGAAAAGGAGTAAACTGCTTTGGTGGGGGCAGAATATCTGATGTGAAAGTGAGAAGTGGAATACACAAACTGGAGCTGAGCTATGTTAATAACTCAATATAGACCAACTATACCCAGAGTTAGGGGATGTAGCAAACCCATCTCCTCATTTATATTCAGCCTGTTGCTTAAATGAAGACCATAACTAACCTCTAGAGTACTATTTTTCTTCTTTGTGAACTAATAACATAATTAAGAATCGTCTGTCCTGCCCATCAAAACTTGTTAAAGTAACTTTATTTAAATATCTATGCATGTAACTTTATAGTGCATAAAGGCTGCCCAGGAAATGCTAAGTAGAAAGTTTCCATTTTGTTTTTCACTTCAATGCTTACAAGCACTTTTTAAATTAAAAATATATACTGGAGTCTTTCTTAGCCGAATAATGGTATGCTCATAAAGAAAACTCACAAGTCTCCAAAGACAAAACAAGGAAATAAAAAAACAAAAGATGAAATATTTCCATTTTTTTTATGAGATGGAAAACTGGTAATTGATTCAACAGAGAAGAGCAGGCTATGTCATACAAGGCCTCCAAAGTAAGGTAACAGTGACAATGTATTATTTCCATCACAGAAATTCTAAGAAGCCTCATGCTACTCAGTGTTCTATGGAGAACGAGATCTTAAAGAGTTGGTTGTGCAGCACACTGTTAAGTAACTGAACCTTTAGTTATCTTTTGGCACCAAAATAATTAACATAGACCCCACAAAAGGAAGGAAAGCTAAGGGCCATTATTACACAGAATTGAATGGGCACATTTTTGACTATAGGTACCAAGAAGATAGGTTGAGATACTGGGCTGATGATGGAGGAACTGAAAAAAAATCTGTATTGTGGTAGTAACATTCATCTTCTGCCACTCTATTTTAATCTTTCAGAGATTTACTTCTCAGGCACAAAATAGGAGATTTTTTTTTTTAAGATAATGTATGTACCTAAGAGGAGATTTCCTTATTGTGTTTTTGTGCTGCCTAAAGTATTTGAGTCCAGTCTTGATTGTTTTATATTTAGTGTCATTATTTGGTATGCTTTTTGCTTATGCAGAGAGCATTTCAGTGTCCTGTTCTCAAATTGTTAATGGATGATAAAGGATTGTCAGGCACTCCAGGCATGGTGGCGAAACTTGAGAGAGATGCTGAGGAATTAGCGAAGCACACTTTGGTTATGTCTGGGTGGATCATGAGGATGTGGCCTTGGGCATATCTCCTTGCCTTTCGCTATGCTCAGGCTTTTCCCTTGCTTTCTGAACCTAGAGTGCCATTAGTTATGTACTGCCTGAGTTAAATACGACCTTCCCTCCTGTGCGTGCCTTGAGCGAGCCACCATGCACTGAAGCCAGGAGCCCAAGTTACACTCTTCTTAAAGATGAAGCAAAGTATTTCCCACGAGAGGAAGAATAAAATGACTTGAAGCTGTCCCAGGAACAGCAAAATCTCATCCATCAGAGGCTCAATGCTGTACGACTGTAAGCTCTTTTGAAAGAGAAAAGAGTCCAGGGACACCCTGTTCACTCAATGTGAATCACCTAGGGAAATATTTCTCCATATTTTGCTACCTGCTCACTCAGAGACCTCTCCAGGCATGGTCTAATCCTACTGCTCATAATGGCTACATACCTTAGCTTCATCCATGAAATGCTTGTTTTCCAAGGATGCAGAATGCAAAAGTTGTAGGGTTATAAACGTTTCCACTCAGACTTCAGAAGGCCTGGGACTCCAGGCAGCGTATGACACACATTCAGACCCTACCAGGATCCCCTGACAGGATGTTATGTGAAACTTCGGAACTGAATGGGAAGTTGCAGTAGAAAAGACAGGAAGATGGAAACACCAGGGTGCCAAATGTCTACTGAGGAAAGCTGCAGGTGGGGAGAAGGGCCAGCCTCAGTCCAAGGCTGTGTGTGACTGCCTGAGTTCTCTGGAGCTTACATCATTTCATCGTGTGCCCTGTCTGCCTGACATGGCATTCTGGTATTAAATGTTGGTCCTGTTAGGTTTTAGTATTATGGTCAAAAAATTTCTATTTCCCTATTTCTCCCTTGCAGAATGAGAATATTTACCCTGTGATGTAAGTTGGGAGCATATCATTTCCTTTTTGAATTTTATAGGGGTTGACAGCTAAGAGTTTACCTTCAGTCTCAGAAGAAACTTTGAAGTTAGAATTTGGAGCAGTGCTGGACCTGTGGAGATTGGCGGCAAATCATTAGCATGTTCTTAGTTGTTTGAAGACAGTTACATCATCTTAAATGCAATCACTTGTTACTGTATTCAGAGATTAAGTTCAGTTTAAGGAGATGTGTTGGGTGTCGTGTCGATAAGGGGTAGACCCGTGATGGTTAGTATTGGTTGTCAACTTGATTGACTTGAGAGATGGCTGAGAATTGATAAAACACTTTTGAGCATGGCTGCACGGGTCATTGCAGTTGACCATAGGGACTCTATCTGACCCCTTGTCCTTTCCTCACCTCTGGTTCTTCCCATGGCTTTTATTTCCTGGCTGTCATGGGATGAGAAGCTCTCCCCTGCTGTAATGTCGCTGCCTTAGAGCCAACTAATCATCAACTGAGATCTCTGACACTATCGGCCAAAAGAGCCTTCTCTTCCTTTAATTTACAGGTGTCGAGTATTTTGTTCTAGTAGCAGAAAACTCACCAATATACCAGGAAATCCTCAAACATGAAAGAGGAGGCCAAAAATACAAATGGAAAAGAAAGCAAATCCTCAGAAATTCAGATCTTTTAGGAATTGGCTTTGATTTTCTACTTCTTTCTGTTATGAAATACTGTAATTTCTAGTCCTGTCCCAGTTGTTTATTTTTATTTTTCAATGAGAGAGTTCTATTCTTCTGCTTCTTCTGGAGATCTCTGCCTTGTTCTCTTGTGCCCAAGACTGCATTCACTCCCTCGCAGCCCTGACCTCTGCCCTGCTCTCACCTGTCCTGGCCACACTCAAATCACTTTCTCAACTTCATTCAATTCCTACTGAGAAAATTAAACTTTGATCTTTGGCCTTTCCCCTGGTCACAGCATCTCGGCTCTGCCTGCTGGCCTTGCCTGTAAGAGCTTACCTAGACTTTCCATTGTTCTGCTCCACTTAACCTGCTGTAAAGCTTCTCTGGCCCTACTGCTTTCTACTCTAAAAGGCCCTGCCCCTGTGCCTGCCCTGCCTTCCACCCTGCCAACTTCAGGGTACTAGCTGCCTTCCCTCCAGACGGTATTGTCTCCCTAAGAACATTAGCTACTCATACATACGGACATGTATTCTCTTTAACTCCTCAGGGCCTGTATCCATGTACTGAGTCCTTCACTGAGTGCTAAGCATCAAGGTCTCTCATCACTCAAGAGGCATGTATTTCCCCTGAGCCTGGCAAACAGGTTGGCTCTACGTCTCCTATTAAAAGGATGAGGCAACTTAGTGGAAAAAAGAAAGAAGCTCCCCTAGTTTTTATTCCATAATGGAGGCTTAAATTCTGATTTCCAGGTCACTGTATCACAGGTTAGCAGAGCCATGCCTTGTGGTCTGCCTCCACCAGGCCCACGCTGCAGCCCTGCTCCCACAGCCAGGACTTCTGATCTTATGGTACTGAATGCCCAGATTACTGGGATACGGGGCAAACTCTCTGTTCTTAGAATTTCAAAGTAGAGTCACGGTTGCTGCTGCTGCTGCTGCTTTAACAGTCTAAAAAATAATTTTGGAGGTGAAGTTTTGAACTGCAAAAATCTCAGAATGATTAAAATGAAAGTTGATGCATGAGAATGCACTCCCAGAAGACAACTTCTGGTAATATTCTTTGAAATTCTTACAGATTCTGAAGAAAAGAAAAAAGATAAAAAGCATTATTTAATGTTTGTGTATTTACCTTTCCGAACTGAAAGCAAGAAATTTCCTGGCTGGATCATTATATAGGTGACCACTAGTGTTTTTATGTTAAAAATAATTGTTGTGTAAAATATTAAAATTAAAGGGTCAGCCAAATAGCTCAGTGGATTAAAGTGCCTGCAAGAAAGCGCAGGGGCCAGGGGTTCATCCCTGGACCTGCTGTGCTGGCCCCACCCCTGGGGCCCGCTAAGATGGCAATTAGACTGGATGTGGTGTCTCGAGCCTATAATCCCTGCTCTTGGGAGGCTGTAAACAGGTGGATCACTATGAGTCTGTCCTAGTAAGGAGACCTTGAACACCCTGTAGACCCTTTCCTAAAACAATACAGAAAAAAAAATTAAAGTTGTTATGCAACTTTAGAAGCTCACCACAAAATGTGTACAGCACCCCCTCACCTGCACCTTGGAAGTTTGGAAATACTGGGCATAGAACCGTTTCAGCTTGTTTCCCGCCCCCTTCCCTAATTTCCCAGTCTTGAAAGCTCATAATCCCTAAGTAATTCTGACCCTGAAGCTGAGATGAATGAGAAGGCCCATTCTCCCTCAACAATACCTAGACTGTACTAATAAATCATAGCATGATCCCTAGTGGTGCCTGCGCCACCAGGCTCGGTGAAATAGAGCCATGAAATAGTGAAGTAAAATCCTGATGGAAGGAGGCTACAGGCAGTGCCGTGAGGAGGGAAGGCAGGGCAGGAGAGAGCCAGAGGCACAAGGTGTGACAGAGAGCCTTGAGCTACCAATATCAATGTCATGATGCAGGAGAAAAGTCATCAGCATAGGGATCAAAGCAGAGAGCTAGATAGATGGTATTCAAGCTGGGCACTGGAGTACAACTAAAAGTGAGGCACAGAGGTCCTTCTAGACCAGTGGTTCTCAACCTTTCTAATGCTGTGACCCCGCAATACAGTTCCTCATGTTGTGGTGACTCCAAACCAAAAAATAATCTGGGAGGCTACTTCAAAACTGTAACTTTGCTGCAGTTATGATTCAGAATGTAGATACCTGATATACATTACGTGTTCTCATTGCTACAAATCAAACATAATTTAAACATAGTGATTAGTCACAAAAATAATATTTAATTATATGTTGAGAAATATTTATTACTAATTCCAATAAATAGCATAGCATGGGTTTAAATATGTATTTTCCTATAGCTTTAGGCAAAACCTGTGTTTTGGTTGTTTGACCCCTGCTGGGGTCGTGATCCACAGGTTGAGAACTGCTGTTCTAGACCATTCTTTTATTGAGAATTTGTTCAGCACCATAAGCTAGGGTACAAATATTAAAATAAAAGTAACAACAGTCAAAGTCTGTTATAGAAAGGGTCTTGCGGAGGATGTGCATGTAGACAAATTGTTGCTATGCCATGTGCTAGCTAACAGGGGGACTAGAACTCTTTGGAAGCAATTAGGGAGGAAGACATTAGTTCTGCCTGGGGAGCTGGGAGAGCATTCATAAAGGAAATGAGCTTTGATCTGGGCTTTGCATGATGAATGGAATTTTACCAGATGGAAAAAAGATGAGGAATAGATTCCAGGCAATGAGCACAAGGCACAAGGCACGGGGACATCAAAGAGGGAAATGGGTTTGGGAATGGCGAGACCTTCTGTGCGGTTGGAGAGGGGCAAAGTCGGGGTGGAAATGGAGGTTAGCAGAGAAGTTACTTGGAAAGACGTGTAAGGGCTAATCTGTGAAAGGCTCTGTATGCCATGCTAAGGAATGTAAAATGCATAGTGTAAGAAATTATTTTAAGTATCACAGTTTTTAGGAAAATCACTTTGGTGATAAGATAGAGGTGGGTTTTTTTTTTATTTATTTAATGTATATACGGTACAGAGTCTCACTCCTC